>PVKA01006043.1:0-63304 GCA_004027165.1 Ctenomys sociabilis | reverse complement strand
ATTCCAGGAGGGTGGAGCACCAAGGTGGCTGAGTGGTAAGCAACAGAAAGAGCCTCTCTGAGAGCTGCCATTCAGACACTCAAATATAACAACACAAGCACAACAAGGAGGAGCGAAGTGGGTATGCTGGACCCAGGAAGGATCTGAAGCACAAATTGAAGCCTATGGCAAGAGTGAAGAGAGAAACCTCGGTGAAGCAGGACATAGCCAGTGACACCTTCTCATTGAGCTGTGACTCACTGCACAGAAGGAGTGATTCAAACCTGCAGACACACAGTGACAACTGGTGATCCCAGAGGCCTCCATGGAGAGCCACAGCAGTGGTGGTGAGCAATGGACATAAAGGGCTACAGTAGCTGGCAGTGAGTGCTGAAGCCTCAGTCCTCCTGTGAGAGAGAGTGATTGGCTGGGAGCCACTTTGCAGAGAGGCTGAATGAGCTCAAAATTCAAAGTGCTCCATCTAGCAGCTCTCAGCTGAGCTCAGGCCCACAGAAGGTGGGCTGATGGCTACAGACTGAATGAGTCTGGTCTCAGTCAGAATGTGCAGGCTTACCGAATTTATCCACTATCCCACAAAAAGCTATGGCTGGCCTGCTGGGATAAAACAACATGGATTTTGACTGTCCTCATACATTCTCTACAAGTGACAACAGAGAAAAATGTAGAAGTGGATCTCTCTCTCTCTCTGTATTTTTATTATTGTTGTCTTTTTTTTCCCTCATTGTTTGATCTACCTTTAATATGTGTGAACATGGTTTCCAGCCTCTTTGTGGTGCTGTTCTGTTCTGTTGTTATTTTTATCTCTTTCTCTCTCTCCCTCCAATCCTCTGCACCAGTTTTTCAGTTATTTGATCTCCCTTTGGCTTCCAACCTTACTTCTAATCTCTGCCTCATCTGCTTCTCTATTTTTTCCCTAACTCCTTCTAAATTTTACCTCCTGAGAGCAATCTGACATATTAATGATATGTCAATGCTGGTTCATTTTAGGTTTTATTACATAGCTATAAATCCCGTTCATATGATTAAAGGTGGTAAATTAATGGTTACCTCAGTTTGTCATTTTCTAGGCTGTGTATGATGCTATTATTATTGCGGATAGTACCACTTTAGCCAAGAGTGGCACAATATTCTAAACAGCTATTCTTCCTGGTATTCCAAGACTAAGACTGACAAAGGTTCACAGAATACACTGTGGCACAGTGCCAGAGAACGTAATGCGATCATGGCACTTTTTATATTCAAAATAATGGCCCGGCACCCTACTACAGAATCACGGGTGTCTATGAGATCTTGAAAACATTTGCTTTTTCTCTACTCAAGTGAAAGTACATCATTTTGTCATTGGTGCTTTGAAATATATCAAGAGAACTTCAAGTGAATTTGACTGTCAGAAAGAGTAATCTGCCTAACATAAAGAAGGAAAAAGTATGTCGGCATCAGGTTAACCTGGAGAAGCATCTGTCAAGTTCTATGAAACTGTATGATTGGGAAGTGGTCCCAAATTCTAGGACCTTATAATCTAGCTGGGGACACATAGTACACTGTGTCCCTGACTTATGAATTCAATTCAATTGCAAGAGCAGGTTGTAATTCGAGTTGGTTATAAGTCATGACTATTTTTCCCATAAGAAATAATGGAAATGCCCACAGTGCATTCCAAACCTGCCAAAGCATCCCTTCACTAACATTTTCATAGTAAAAAAAATGTTGCACAATCTGCAGGAACTACTAGAACAGTAATGATTTTCCTAGTATAGTCACTGAAAAGCTATAACATGTGCCTGCTTTACCAGAAACAACAATTTCATGTTGTACTCACCATTCAAGTTGGCATCTTTGGCTTCCAAGAAGGGAGTGTGAAATAGAATGTGGTTGTTCTGTTGGAAGGAGTGCTCCCTTTCACAAGAACACAGGAATCTGGCTGTCTGGAGTCCTTTCTTTCCACAAAGACCTGTTTTTTGCTCAGTAGATCTCAACCTTCACTGAATTAAAAACTGGTCTAAGATTGCCTATTTTTGTCTTTTATTTAACACTGTTCTATAGTATGACATGCCACTGTCATTAAGCAAGTGAATGCAACAATTGGATTTTTCTGTGTGGATGGGTTTTCGCTATAAATGTTTGTAGCTCTTTCTGTTTTTTTTTTTCAGGATTTCTATTATTTCAGAAGAACTTTGCTGTACTGATTATTGATACCCCGCCCAATGTTCAGAAAGCTCCTCAGTTACCGTTGTCTGTTACTCAGCCAGAAGTTGCTGAAGTTCATCTGTAGAAAATCCCTCTGAGTATTCCTCCACTAGGTCCTCAGCATCACCATCTCCCTGCAAGCCTATGGCCTCTGCTAAAGAGACAATGTCATCAACTACAGGGTCGACTGGAGGCTCAACTGCCCTGACACAGCCTTCAAATTCTCTCCTGTATAATTTTGGGCCACATTTTCTTCCAGGCAGACCTCAGAGACGTTGGCCCAGGATTTCTCAATTAACATCACACAAAAAATGATTTTGTAATGTCCCTTCCGGAATTCTTTAAGGGTTAAATCTGTATCTCGGACCATCTGGAAGCACTTCAGAAATGTTTCCTGAATGTTTAGCATCTTAAAGTTAGCTGTAACCTGCTGGTTCATGGGCTGCAGTACAGTTATATTAGATGAGAGAAACTCAACTGAGAGCTATGGGAATTCTTTAGCCAGTTTATCTTCAAAATCTTGGGGCTGAGCAGCAGCATTTTCCATGGTGAAGAGGCTTTGAGTGGTCAACCACTGTCCTCCAGATATTTCTTAATGGTAGAACAGAAAGGCATTCTAATCTCACAAAAAAGTATTCTTTTTACTCAGGCTTTCGCTTTAGATCTCCACAAGACCCCTAGCCTGTTCCTCATGATTTTATGTTTTCTGAACACTTGAGGGGTCTCAGAATGACAAACTAAGAATCACTATTCGCATTGACTCATAGCAGTAAGTTTAGCTAATCCTTCACAGACTTGAGGCCTGGCATTTTTTTCTCTTCCTGGTAATGTATGTTCTCCTGGGCATTTTCTTCCAGAAAAATATCAGTTTCATCACAGTAGAAAACTTGATGAGAGTAAAAGCCATATGTGTGTGTCATCATTTTGAAATGGTGTGTGTAACTGTCAGCATCTTTTTCAGCAGCACTAGCTGCTTCACAATGCCTAGAACCCCAATTCTCTCTTTAAAATTATGAAACAATCCTTTATTGACACAAAGTATTCCACCATTATCACTTAAGGATGGACTACCCTTTACAAGATCTTCATTCATAGCCCTAGTTTTGTCACAAATTATAGATGTAAGGTTTCACCTGCCACCTGCCTTTTATTTATCCCCCCTAATAACAGCCCTTTCTACCAGATCCAACACTATTGAATATAAGTTACTAATCTGAGTAAAACCTTTAGTAACACTAGTTTTGTTATACAAATCTTTACTTTGTAAGACTATCAAGGTGGTGGATTTCAACACACTGTACATATTAGTAAGATCAAACATTTGAAAGCCACTGCCATTTCTCCATCATTTCCTTTTTTTTTTAAAGTGTGATTGTTGCTAGGGAGATAGCTCAGTAGAATAAGCACTTGCCTGACAAGCGCCAAGGGCCTGAATTCAATCCCTGGCTCTGCAAAAATAAATTAATTAATTAATTAATTAATTAAAGCAACAAAAATTCTGATTGCTTTCTTTAGCTTTCTTTTCTTAGTTTCTTTTTAGTTTTTTTTTTCTTTTTTTGGTGCCATTTTGATAGAAGTAATCACAGTGATAATATAAAACACTGACCAAAGTCATGTCCACAAACATGTACATCTGGAATCATGCTTTTCTGGCACCAAGAGTCTTTGTTTATGACTGCATAATCAGCTGGCATTCAAGTCACAACTCCAGACTTCAGACATAAGTTAAATCAAATGTTTCCGTTGTAACCCACGCTGTTCAGAATGAGGCTGGTCATAATTCAATGGTCTACTGTATGTTAATCAGAAAAGTAATAAAAGTGCAGAACATGAGAGTATTAAAATGATTGTTGGTAATGGGCTAAAGAAGGTTTCCTATTGAAATTTAGAATTAGGACAATAATTGAAACTAGGAGCATGACAGGATCTTCAGATGACAGGATCCTTATAGAGAAAGCACAAGAAAATAACACATGACAAATTGCTGTGTCACATTCCAATGCTTATCTTTAGTGTTCAATAGAAAAATTATTAGAAAAATTATTTGCGGTTTTAGCCCTCATTCTTCACCTAATACACATACATCCAGAATTTATGATATAAGATATTATGTCTAGAGGGAGATAAACTCTTGTTAATGTTATCTTTGTTACTCTTGCTTTCTTTTTTAAATTTTATTTTATTGAAGAACACATAGCAATGAGACAGTTTCAAATCAAATTAGTAGGACAGATTCAATGATTAACACATTGCATATTGTTTTCATAGTGGTTTTTTGTTGTACAAGGTGCATATGTGATATTCTATTTACAAACACTATTAGAGCAGATGCCTCTAATCAATGAATTAAGAGAATATAGCTGTATACATATCTTTTTTTTAAAGCTGAATTGTGCTACAATTCAATAATTAATACTTTTTACATTCTTATCTTCCTAGTGGTTATCCATAGTACAAGGAGCAGACAGGATATCCTGTCCAAACAGTATCAGTGCAAATCTTTCTTCTCATAGAATTATGCAAAGTACTGCATATTTATCCTAACTGTACTGTTTATACAAACACAGAATGATTCTTCCTTTGTATCGCTCTTTTTTTATTTAGTCCTGCCAAAGATGGGTATTCTATTGTCATTCAATTATTATAGGTGCTTGAATTCAGTGAAACAATCCAACACAGTCCAGCAGTCTGTGGATTATCCAAAGAAGTTGTTGACTAGGACCATTTGCAGCTCAGCTTATTATTATGGCCTTATTTTATATAGCTCATTTTTATACTTTTCTGCTGGATGCTTAAGACCAAGATAAAGCAAGACCTATATAACGAAAAATGTAACCTTTGTATCTGATGAGATCAGTCAAATCCCCTCAGGTTTTATCCTGTAACCCTGTACCTCACTTTGTAGATCCTTTGTCAGTGTCAACCATGTGGATGAGTCACGGCCATTGCTTGACCAGTTTGCTCTCTGTGAAAGCCTGAGAGAAAGTTTTCTCTCCCTGTGACTGTCCTTAGGCACACTATAGATCATCAATCACATTCCTCTGTGGCTCCATAATCTCTTTGATCAGAAAATTTGGGGCACAACTGAGTTCCGTGATGTTACAGTACAGGTTCTCCTATGTCCTCAGTCTTCTCTGACCTTGAAAGACTAGGGCCAAAATGTTGACTCACCTTGCAGCCCTTCCATTTCTCCAAGTTTTGATCTGCAAACTTAGGTTGTTAACCCTCCAGAAGAGAAGCTGATTATTACCCTGCAACATATGCAGTTCAGTTTACCCTAACTAACTGACTAACTTCTTTTTAGTTGTTATACTTTTCTGTTTGTATTTCTTCTTTTGATTTCTTATACTAGGGAGACTATATGATATTTTCACATGTGTGTCTTACTCTTGCTTTCAAGTTTTTGTTATTCATAACTTCTTTCAAGCTAGACTTTCATTACTAGTACTCCAGTCTTTGTTGAAGGCCCAGTTTATTCCCACTTGTCTGTAAGAATACTAATGCTACAAGTAGGCAACTTCAATGCCGTCTCCCCAAGCCTGCATAATAGCACAGTGGTGCTTTTGCTCTTACACAGTACCTATAGTTTCAAGGTTCTCATTTAGTTCTCATTGTGAGATATGAAAGTAAGGATGTACCACCATTTTGGTAAAAGACCATGAGATTGAGAATGAGCAGCCAGATGAGTGATGCTGGCTACCAAATCCCACAGTTGGTGATAAGTAGAGTTGTTCTGGGATCTACAGCTGCTCCAGCTAGATGTGCTTGCATGTTATTTTCAATATTATGCACCCTCATTGGCTACATCCCTATTTTCCCATGGACTCTCTTCTGAATCACTAGAGAACAATTATCACGTCTTTTAGTTAAAAAATAGAACCTATAAGATTGCCTGGATGTCAGGAGAAAAACATTAAATATTTTATATTTAAAGTAAACAACTGTAAAAAACCTAGAATACCAAAGGCAATCCTGGGCAACAAAGGCAAGGCAGGAGGCATTACAATTCCTGACTTGAAATTATACTACAAAGCTACTAAGATAAAATCAGCATGGTATTGACAAAAAAATAGACCTGAGGATCAATGGAATAGATTAGAAGATGCAGACGCAACTACCAAAACGCTCAACCACCTCATCTTTGACATAGGGGCCAAGCATGCTTACTGGAAGAAAGCCTCTTTAACAAATGGTGCTGGAAAAACTGGCTCTCTAGATGCCAAAAACTAAGTTTACTCAGGTCTATCACCATGCACTAAACTAAAGTCAAAATGGATTAATGATTTAAGCATTGAGACAGAAACACTAAATCTCCTGGAAGATAAAGTAGGAGGAAGTCTTGAAGATATAGGGGTAGGCAAAAAGTTCATGAACAAAAATCAAACTGCATGGGAAATACTTGAAAGTGTTAAGTATTTCAATGTGATCTCCTCATTGAAAAGTTTTGTATGTCAAAAGAAATTACCAACAGAGTGAAAAAACAACCCATAAATTTGGAAAAAATCTTAACAAATAAGCACTCAAAGATCTTCTATATAGAATTTATAATGAAATAAAAAAAAATTAAGACCCCAAAATTTAATGACCCAATCCAGAAATGGGCATCTGAGATGAATACACACTTCTCGGAGAAGAAATACGAGGCAAATAAATATATTAAAAATGCTCCACATCAATAGCCGTTTGTGAAATGCAAATTAAAAATACAGTAAAATATCATCTCACCCCTGAAAGAATGGCTATCATAAACAAATCACCCAACAACAAATGTTGGAGGGGCTGTGGGGAAAAGGGAAACCTTCTCCACTGCTGTTGGGAATGTAGACTGGTGCAACCATTGTGGAAATCAGTGTGAAGGCTCCTTAAAAAAATTGGGACTGGAAATCCCATTCCAGCTATCCCTCTTCTGGCAATTTTCCCAAAGGAACAGAAAATGTCATATCATAGTGATATATGTGCACTTATGTTTATAGGAGCATAATTTGTGATAGCCAAATCTTGTAAACAATCAGAATGCTCATCACCTGAGGAATGGATGAAAAAGATATGGTATTTTTATATGATCTAGTATTACTCATCTATAAAGAAAAATGAACTCAAAGCTTTCATTTATAAGTGGATACCACTTGAAGATATACTCATAAGTAAATAAACCAGACACACATGTGTAAATATTGTATTGTCCCCTAAGAATTCAAAAAAAGAAATAAAAAGAAATAAAAACAGTTAAATGGAAAGCAAGAACTTAAGGATTAAAGAATGAAGAGAGAGGAAGGAGAAAATTTAGGAAATATGGCAGTAGCAAAACCATACATTCATATAAAAAAGATGCTTAGGCAATGGTCCTAAGAATCTCCACTAGGTTTTTGAAAATAGAAGTTAATGGGTAGAATTCTCACCCTGACTAATTCAATGTGCTTATGTCTGTGAACTAAGCAACTACCCTGAGGATAGAAATGTGTAATAATAAAACCATGCCTGAAATACCTATCATATGGGTTTTCTAAATGTACACTGCTTCTAATGTCACAACAATTATCGCTATACTCTCTTAAAAGTAAATGTTTGTAAAAAAAATGATAATAAAAGAAAACAAAGGACAAGAAAATAATGTCATAGGGTTGTCTTGCTACAATGTTGTATACAGTTTGATTTCTACATTTCTGTGTAAATATGTGTAATTGTTTTTTTCAACATTTTATATGGATTTCCATTTTAGAATATCCATGGTTGTTGGAAAATAGCAGTTCCATGTTATGTCTAAGACTGATATTCTGATAGATAGTGATGTTAAGCTCAACTGTCACAGGATAATAATATCATTAAATTTCTCTTCTGGATGTTTAACAACTAAAGTTTGTAGACCAAAAATTAGAGAAATAAGAGGGGTTACAAGGATTGTCAATATTTTTGTCCTCAATCTTCAAGGTCAGGGAGGACTCAGGACATAAAAGAAACTGTGCTGTGACATCCTGTAACTCAGTGGTGTCCCAAATTTACTGACCAAGGAGTTTATGGGGCCACAGATGAAAGTGATTATGTATAGTGTGCCTAAAGAGAGTCACATAGAGATGAAAAAGACTCTCAGGCTTTCACAAAAAGTAAATTGGTCAAGCAATGGCCATGACTCATTCAGACAATGACAATATATCTACAAGGTGCTGTACATGGTTTGATGGTAAATCTTGAAGGGATTTGACTGACCTTGTCAGATACAAACATTACATTTCTTGTTACATAAGTCTTACTTTAATTTAGTCTTAACCTCCAGCAGAAAAGTATAACCACAAGGTATAAAAGTAGTGCCATATTAATATGCTAAGCGTAAAAGGCTCAAGTCAACAACTTCTGACAATTGCCAGTTCTGCTGATAACCCACTACTATTATGGATTATTGAACTATATTGGGTTATTTTGCTGAACTAAAGTACCTACAATTTGTAGGCTGACTTCAAATATGCAAACATCCTTTAAATACTTCTCCAAGTACAGCTTTTCTAACTGCAATGGAACACCTATCTCTGACAAAACAAAACGAAAAAAAAGGGATATAAATAAAGGAATATTATATATATATATATATACACAAGATAGTTAGGATACATATACAGCTACTTTCTCTTAGTTCAATGTGAAGAAAGGTTTGTACTAATAGTGTTTATACAAGATATCATGTCTACATCTTGTCCTCTGAATACTATGAAGACAACAATATACAATATATTAATTATTGTAACTGTCATACTAACCTGTTTCAATGTTTCATTGCTATTTTATTTTTATCATTAAAATCAATAAAAGATAAAAATTAAACTACTGTAAAATTAATATCTGACATTAAAATATATATAGGTATATTTGTTTTTTTCCAGTAAAAAATTTTGGTTCAACCTAAAATAGTTTGACTCTCTTTGATAGAGGAAATATCCAGTTTTATAGACTATAATAGAAAAGTAATGAATTTCCACATTTCTAGTATAAAAATATTTGTTTCATGCTTGGGGCATCTACCATATTCTTATTCTGAACACATCAGTACTATGACAGCTACATGTATAGGAATGAAGGTATATATTTACATATATTCTTTCTGTTGAACTCTTTCTTCAAAAAGTGATTATTAATTTCTGATTTTAGAAAAGCAATATTCAAGAAGCTAAATAATTTTTAAAAACTCAAATCTTCAACGCTCCTGGTCCCACTTAGCCTGCATATTAAATTTAAGGGCTACTTAGCCTGCATATTAAATTTAAACATCACTTATTTATTTAGCTTTGTAAAATGCAGTCTATACCATGAGGCCTTTAATTTTAAAAATTTATCATTCTTAGTGGGCTACATTTATGGTTAATATTTTAAGTCTGATTTTTTTTTTTATCTGGAGAGTCTTTAAAAAATGTAGTTGCTGCAGTGTCTCACTACACAGCTCAGACTCACTGTGATCCTCCTGTTTTCAGTCTCCTCAGTGCGGGGATTAGAGGCATATGCCACCACACCTGGCCTCGGTAGCCAGCTCAGCATGCCCAGGAGCGGGGCCAGTGCAGAATGTGGTGCCAGGGATAGAACCCCAGTCCCTGCACTATCTTGCTGGCCCAAGTCTATGATTTTGATACATTATAAATTATGATCATTAAGTACAACATTAATTGACAAGCACTAGATTTATGGGTATGTAGGAAGTGTCTGAAGACACTTGTATACTGAAGGGAAATGAGTTTATCTGCAACCAATCATTTGAGAGAAAATGTTTAAATAATAAAATAAAGAATAAGAACAAGCTGGGCACAATAGCATATGCCTGTGGTCCCTGCTACTTAGGTAATGGAAGAAGGAAGGTCACTGGAGCCCAGGAGTCCAGGTCCATCCAGGGCAATGTAGGCTCAAAACAATTATAAAACTGACGAAACAAAACAAATACAAGAACAAATAGAAAACCCAATACTTTTTTTGTGCTAGCTATGAATGATGCATTCTTCTCCCCTTCAAAACACCTTTTACTCTACTCAAAGAAGAGATGACAAGTTTCTTCAGTCCTCTTTTTCCCTTTCTACCTTCTACAGAACTAAGAAAATCTGGATTGTGCTTCATTGACATCAGGAGAATATTTCTCTGGATATTAGGAATATACTAATTTGCAATGTGAAAAAAAATAATGTCTTTTTTTAACCTCAGAGAAATATGCAAATTTTCGTATTCAGCCTTCACCTGAGGTAAACTAGCCAGACACTACTGTGAAAAAAGGAAGGACTCAGCCAATCTCAGCTACTGAGCTTAAGAACATTATAAGAGAAGATATGTGGAAGGTACCATTTGTGTCCTTTCTTCTGTTTATTATATTCTTCAATATTGTATTGGTTCATAAGCATTTTTCTGACTTTAAGATGGATATACCTTTTGTAGAAAAGTTATGACATACAGACAACTAAAACCAAAGAGTCAGAACCTTCAAGGGATGCCCTATATTAATTATAATTCTCTCAGTGGGAACTTGACTTTGTTGTCAAGCTCATCTTGAACTGCACAGAAACTGCAGGGCAGAATCACCTGTATCTGAAACTGGGGCTGTAAAGAATACCTTTTTCCTACTAACTTTACCCAATATTCCAATTCCAATATCTGAGGTAAAGTAGAGTTCAGGGAGGTGTCTCATATTATGTAGACCAGAATAGGGCTTATGTAGAGATGCTAGCTTTGTAAAATTTTAATTTTTTAGAAATCTAACCTAAGCAATTGGAAGCAACAGTTAATAGTTTACTAGTATTTAAACTCCCTGGTTAAGCTCTGAGAATAATATTAGAACTACAAAATCAGTTAATAATATAATAGTGGGGGAAACTCATTGTAGGATATGAAAAGATTATCAAGACATCAAATTCATCTGAGTATTGTGGAACAAGCCTGTAATCCCAGCGCTCGAGAGACTAAAGGTCTCAGACTGGAGTTTGAGACCAGCCTGGGCTACAAAGTGAGGCAAAGGCCAGGTTGAGCTGTATTGCAAGACCCTGTCTCAAGAAAAGAAAGAAAGAAATCAAATTCAAGGTCTTGTTTGAAAAGTGTACAGTGCTGACAGAGAAACAAGAACCTTAAAGTGAAAAACTGGCTGGAGGCAAAAATCCCACAGATGCAAAAAACAGCAAGAGCAAGCGGTTGGGGGAAGAAATGACAAGAAACAGAAAGAAAAACATGTGGCTAAGTTGGGGGGGGGGACTTAAATCAAGGGAAAGAAAATAAATTTCTTGGTATACTTTTATGGAATGTTTGCATAAACAATAGTCAGCTGTCTTTAGATTTAAGATACTATTAAAAGGAAACACATTGTGACCGCGATCATAAATACTCTAAGCACTTTGGGAAGATCCCCCCCTCATCTGCAGCCCTGAAGAGCACAGCGCGCAGCCTCACAAGGGGGCCGAGCACGGTGCTGCGCAGGCCTGTCCTGGCACCTGTGAGCAGTTCTTCCTGACTGGGAACAGCCCACCTCTCCTACATCCCCTCCCATTGAAAAGTGCCGGTCAGAAACTCAACTGCTCCAGAGTCTGAAAGCAAAGGAAGCAGGATTCTGTACTACGAAGGACCAGGCATTTTCCCTGCAGCTCCTGATCTTTTACCAACTTTTCACATTTAAAAAATGAATAGCTTTGTTTCTAATTTTCTTCAGTGACAAACAAGACTTACTGAAGGCAAAAACAAAGCAGCAACTAGTAAGTGATAGTATCATTTTGTATACATATATAATTTTATATATATACATATATATCATTTTATGTATATATATATATAACCTACCAACAAAATTAATGAAGAATATTTATTTTAAATGTGTGATGCAAGTACTCCATTCTAAAAAAACTACAAAATATATGACTGCTGAAATCTTTAGGCAAGTCTCTAAATTACTGATAGTTCAATCAACTGGCTAGAGCAAAAATATCAATTGCAGGAGACAGCCTCCTTCTGCCCACTTGCCTGGTTTCTATTACGTTCATCTGGAGTCTCCAATTCACCTAATCAGATTCCTTTTCAGTACAGGAGACATGGCAGAGATGTGACTGTGCAAGTGGCACCTTCTTGTTTCCACAGTAATTACCCTGTTGCAGAGAATCTTGAGGCTCTTCCCATCTGAGTGTCAGTCCTTTGACATTCAACACAGATATCTTTTATGAACTGCTTTCAAATAACATATGAAGGAAAGGGGAGGGGTGGGAAAGACACTTCTCCCATGCATGGGAGATTTGTTATTTATCACCCTTGCTTTATGAACAATGTGAAGGAAAAGAAGCCATTATTTACCTTTACAGCGGGAGCTATTGACAGGAAAAATCTTTACTCACAATATAGCATAAAGAATGGCAGGTGTTGGTTTGAACCACAGATGTTATGTTTTTTGAATTCCCAAGATAAGTTCTCAGTACATCTTTAAAAGGAAGTCATACAGAAGTCAAACAATATTCTCTGACACAGTATCTCTTTTATTTCCACTTATAGACTATACCACTGCAGAAACAGAAAAACAGGAGACAGAAATCCTGTAAAGGAACAGAGTAACCCCCTAGTTTTTTTTTTATTTTATTTTAAAGAGCGAAAATAAACCAATAAAAATCATATAAACAATGGTTATTATATTGCAGTAGTTACTCAAATTACCAGACACAGGCATATAAAATTGATCAAACAATGTAAGTAATAACTGTTCCTTTCAATGAACAAATATATACATATATTATACTAACTTTTGGATCTTATTTACTCTTTCAGTTTCTTAAACTAGGGAGACAATCATATGCTTACACATGCAAGTCTGATTTATTTCACTTATAAGTATGGCCTCTCATTGCATCCATTTACTTATAAAAGCTTGAAGTTTATATTTCTTCATAGCTGAGTAGCACTCCATTGTAAAATACATATATTATTTTTTATCCTTTCCTCGGTTGATGGTCATTTGGCTTCTTTCCAAGATTTAGCTATTACAAATTGTGCTGCTATAAACATGGATGCTCATATGTTGCTGTGGCAGGATGTTTCATTTCTTCTGGGAAAAGCCCTAAAGGGGAATAGTTGGGTCAAATGGAACCTCAAATTCTAGGTGGTGAGGAATTGACACACTGACTTCCAGAGTGGATATACCAGTCTACATTCCCACCAAAAGGACAAAAGGATTCCATTTTTCCCACAGACTTGCCAGCATTTGTTATTAGCTGATTTTTTAAATGATAGCCATTCATTCTGGGGTGAGATGGAATCTCAGTGCTGTTTTAATTTGCATTTCTTGGATGATCAATACATGTATTTGACATTTGTATTTCTTCACCTGAGAAGTGGGGATTTATCTCAGATGTAAATTATTGGATTTGATCTTTGAATTTGGGGGACCTGATATTTTAAAATTCTTTGTATGTTCTACGCAGAAGTCATTTGTCTGAGGGACAGTCAACTAAATATTTTTCCCAATCTGAGGGTCTTCTTTTAACTCTGTTGGTGATTTCTTTTGATGTACAAAATCTTTTTATTTTTTAATGATTTTATTGAGAAACAAATAGCAGTGAGACAGTTTCAAAGCCAATTAGTAGGACATTTTTAATAATTAATACACTGCATATTGTTGTCTTAGTGGTTATTCATTTTACAAGAGGCAGACATGATATCCTGTCCACAAACACTATTAGAACAAATCTTATTCATTGAATTAAGATAAAGTAGCTGAATATCTATCCTAATTATTTTGAATATACAGATAGAAAATGGTCATTCATTTGTATCTTTTTTTTTGTTTAATTTTGTCAGAGATGGGTATTCCATTGTCATTTAAATATTGTAGGTACATGAATTCAGCAAAATAATCCAATATAGCCCAGTAGCCCATAATAGTAGTGGATTTTCCATAGGACTGGCAATGTTAGAAGTTGTGGACTTGAGCCTTTATAGCTCAGCATATTAATATGGCTTTACTTTTCATACCTTGTTTTTATACTTTTCTGCTGGATGGTTAAGACCAAGATAAAGCAAGACCTTTATAACAAGAAATGTAAGTTTTGTTTCTGATAAGGTCAGTCAAATCCCCTCAGGATTTATCCTGAAGCCCTGTACCGCAGTTTTCAGATCCTTTGTGTCAACCATTGGATGACTCATGGCCAATGTGCGAAAACTTTTTAATAAGATAATGTTCCACTTGATTCTTTGCAGTACTTCCCATGCAGTTTGGTTTTTGTTCATGAACTCTCTGCCTATACCTGCCTTCAAGGGACGGCAGTATAGCTCAGCGGACTAAGCGCTTGCTTAGGTAAGCTCAGCGGCCAGGGTTCGATCCCTGCTTCTGCTTGCCACGCCGGCCCCGCCTTCAGGTGCACTGAGCCGGCGATTGGAGTCCGGGCATGGTGGCACGCGCCTGCAATCCCAGCACTAGGGAGGCAGAAAGCAGGAGGATCACTATGAATGTAGGCTCACTATGCATAGTGAGACCCTGTGTACAAAAAAAAAAAAAAAAAAAAAGAAAAACTATACCTGTCTTCAAAACTTCTACCTACTTCCTCTTCAAGTAGATTAATATTTAGATCTTTGATCCATTGAGTTTAGTTTGGTGCACGATGGTAGACATGGGTCTAGTTGTAGTCTTTGACATGTGGAAAGGCAGTTTTACCATTTCCGTTGATTAAAGATGCTTTCTTTCTTTCAGTGAACATGTCTGGCCCCTTTATCAAAGATAAAGGGGCTGAGAGTGTTTGTAGTTGTCTCTGCCTCTTCTAATTTGTTCCACTGATCCTCAAGTCAGGTTTCTTGCCAGAAGCTTGTTGATTTTATTACAATAACTTTGTAGTATAATTTCAAGTCAGGGATTGTGATATCTCCTGCTTGCCTTTGTTGCCCCAGAACACCTAGCCTCTTCTGATTCCAGTAGAATTTTAGAAACATTTTCTTCATATATGTGAGGTATATGAGGTATTCATATACTAATGGGTCTTTGAAGGGGATTACATTAAATCTATACAACAGTTTTGGAAGTATGGTTATTTTCACAATTTTCATTCTTCCTATCCATAAGGAAGGGATGTCTTTCAATTTTCTGAAATCTTCTTTGATCTCTTTTTTCAGAATATTTTAATTTTAATGTATAGGTCTTCTACTGCCTTTATTGAATTCCCAAGTATTTCTTCTTCTTCACTATTATTATAGTTATTATCATTTGCTTCCTACTGTGAAAGGTGTGGTTTCCCTAACCTACCTCTCAGTGAGTTTGGTTTTTTTTGTGTACAGGAATACTATTGATTTTTAAGTGCTGATTTTGTATTCAGCTGTGTTACTGAATATGCTTATTAATGTTAGGAGTCCTATGGTGGACTTTTTTGTGTATTCTATGTAGAGTACCCTGTTATCTGCAGATAATAATTTAACTTCTTCCTTTCCTATTGTTATTCCTTTTACTTCTCTCATTTGTCTAATTGCTCTCATTTTTCAGAAGTATGCTGAATAGGAGTGGTGATAATGGCCATGCTTGTTGTGTTTCAATTTTTCTCCATTCAGTATGATATTGGCTATTGATTCATCGTAGATGGATTTTATCAGATTGAGCTAATAACATGTATTCTGATTTTCTGTAGGGTTTTTATCATGAATTAATGTTGGAGTTTTTCAAAGGCTTTTTCTACAACTACTGAGACGATCATATGGTTCTTGTCTTTGGCTCTGTTGATACGATGCATTGCATTCACTGATCTGCATATGTTGAACCATCCCTGTATCCCTGGTATGAATCCCCCTTGGTCATGGTATTAATCTGCTTAATGATTTGCTGTGCAACAGAAACTCAGAAAAAAAGCAGGGGTATCTATTCTGTTTGAAACCAAAAATGATCAAAAGAGATAAAGATCACAACATACTTGTTAGGGAAAAAATTCAAGAAGAAGAGGTAACAATCTTAAATATATATGAGAGCACACAACTATGTAAAACAAATAGTAATAGACATGAAAAATGAGCAATAACACAATGTTAACAGGGACTTGAACACCCCAATGTCACAAAGAGATAAAACAACTACACAAAAAATCACCACAGAAATAACATAACTGAAACAAACCTGTGAACAAATAGTTAGTAGACATTTACTAAGTGTAAGTGTTCGACGCCATACTTTCTCACCTTATAAGATGATCTCTAAAATAGATCATATACTCACCCATAGAACATGCATAAACAAATGCTAGAACTGAAATTATCCCATGCATATTAAGTAACCATAGTGTAATGACATGGTAAATTAATGACAAAAGAAACCACAAAACTACAAAAACACATGAAAATTGAATAACATCCTCCTGAACAACCAATGAGTCACAGATGAAATTAAAGGAGAATTAAATAACACCTACAATCAAACAAAATGCAAATACAACTTACCAGAATCTGTGGTACACAATGAAAGCAGTCCTCAGATGGAAATTTACAGCTACGAATGCTCACATTAGGAAAACAGAAGGACAAATAAGTGACCTAATGCTGCACCTCAAGCTTCTAGAAAAAGAACAGATTAAGCACAAAGCCCAAAAAGGGGAAGAAATTATAAAGAGCAACACAGAACTTAATGCAATGAAGATGAAGAAAATAGTACAAAAAAAATCTAAGAGTTGAATCTTTGGAAGAATAAATAAAATTGACAATTCATAAGGCAAAGTTATTAAAAAAAGAAAAGAAAGAAAAACTCAAATTCATGCAATAAGAAATTAAAATGGTGAAATCACTATAGATTCTGTGGAAATTCAGATGATCATCAAGCTCTACTTTGAAAATCTTTAGTCGTAAAGGACTGAAAACACAGAAGAAATGGACAGATTCCTAGATGCATATGAATCACTGAAGCTGAATCAAGATAGTATAAAAATTCTCAATAACCTGAAATTAAAAACATAATTAAAAACTTACCAACAAAGAAAAGCCAGGTCCTGATGAATTCACAGCTGAATTCTACAAGAAATTTAGAGAAGACTTAACACCAATACTCCTCACACTCATCAATGAAATTGAAAAGGATGCAATTCTTCTTAATTCATTTCTGGAGGCAAGTATTACCCTGACACCAAAAAAAGAGAAAGACCCAACTCTCTATTCTTGAAGACTTAAAATGAAAATAAATTTTTAAGATATTTGTGTTTTTTGTTTTTTTTTTTTTTGGTGGAATCGGGGATTGAACTCAGGCCCTTGCCCTGAGCCATCTCCCCAGCCCCATGTGTAATTTTTCAACAAAGAAATCTCAGAGACTGAGTGTGATGGTGCAGCCTGCAATCCTAACTCTTGAGAGGCTATAAACCGGTGGATTACTATGAGTCTGATCTAGTAGTAAGACCCTAAACACCCTGTAGACCCTTCCCTAAAATACAAATAAACAAAACAAAACAAAGAAAAGAACACAACAGATCCAAACTTATGAACAAAATGACTTAGTAGACAGTGTATTATTAATACAATCAAGACTAAGAGAATAATACAATGAACTAATGAATTAAAAAGTTGGTTCTTTGAAAAAAATAAATTAAATTGATAAGCCCTTGGTTAATCTTATTTAAAAGGAGAGCAAAACTCAAATTCCTGCAAGGAGGAATCAAAATGATAAAATCACTACAGATCATATGGAAATTCAGAAAATCATCAATACCTACTTTGAAAATCTTTACTCTCATAGGCTAGAAAACAGAAGAAATAGAAAGATTTCTAGAAATACATGAATTACTAAAGCTGAATCAAGAATATAAAAATTTTTAATAAGACATCACTTAATGAAATAAAAAACTTAATTAAAAATTTGCGAACAAAGAGAAGCCAAGGCCCTGATGGATTCATGGCTGAATGTTACAAGAAATTTGGAAAATATTAGATGCAGATACTATTCAAATTCTATAATGAAATTGAAAGGGAAGTAGTTCTCCCTAACTCATTCCTGGAAGCAAATATTATCCTGATACCAAAACCAGACAAAAAGTTAACAAAAATACAAATTATAAGTCAATTTCTGAAATTAACATAGATACAAAAATCATCAACAAAATGCCAACAAACAGAATGCAGCAAATTATCAAGAAAATTATACATCAGGAACAAATGAAATACATTCCAGGAATGCAAGGATGGTTCAACACATGCAAATCAATAAATGTAATATACCATGTCAACAGTCAAAGAAAAAAAAAAACCATATGATCGTCTCAATAGTTGCAGCAAAAGTTTTTGATAAAGTCCAACACTCATCCATGATAAAAAATGTAAAGAAAACCAGAACAGATGGTATTCACCTAAATCTTATAAAAGCAATCTATGGCAAAGCAACAGCAAACATCATACTAAATGGGCAAAAACTGAAATTAGGAGCAAGACAGGGATGCCCACTATTACCACTTCCACTCAATAGAGTTCTGGAAATACTAGCCAGAGCAATTAGACAAGAGAGAAATAAAAAGAATAATGATAGGAAAGGAAGAAGTTAAATTATCATTACTGGTAGATGACATTATTGGAACTTTACACAGAAGACCCCAAAAATTTGACAAAAAAATTCTAAATTTAATAAGCAAATTCAGTAGCATAGCTGAATATAAAATCAACACTCCAAAAACAACAGCATTCCTGTAAGTAAATAACAAACTTACTTAGAGAAACCCTAGGAAAACAGCACTTTTCATGATAGCATCAAAAATACTTAGGAAACAATTTAGCAGAGAAAGTAAATGATCTATGTATTGAAAAAAGGGTAGTCTGAAAAAGGATACTGAAGAGGACTTCAGCAAAATTGGAAAGATATCCTTTGTTCATGGATAATAAGAACAAACATGAAAATGGCCATATTCCCAACACTGTTATGTAGATTAAATGCAATTCCAATCAAAATACCATTAGCATACCTAACAGTTCAAGAGAAACTTTTCTAAAATGCAAAAGACACATAAAATAGCAAAGATAATCCTGGGCAACAAAGGCAGGACAAGAGATATCATAATCCCTGACTTAAAATCATACTACAAAGCTATTTTGATAAAATCAATATGCTTCTGGCAAGAAACCTGACTTGCAAATCAATGGAACAGATTAAAAGAGACAGACACAAAATAAACACACTCAGTCACTAATCTTTGACAAAGGAGTCAAACATATTCACTTGAAGAAAGATAGTATCATTAATAAATGGTGATGGCAAAACTGGTTTTCCACACATCAAAAACTACAACAAGACCTACATCTACTACCATGCACTAAACTAAACTCAAAATGGATCAAAGGTCTAAATAGTAAAACAAATACCAAATCTATAGGAAGAGAAGGTAGGTAGAAATCTTAAAGACAGGGCTAGGCAGAGTGTTCATGAACAAAAACCAAACTGCATGGAAAGTACTGCAAAGAATCAACAAGTGGGATCCCATTTTATTAAAAAGTTTTTGCACATCAAAAGAAATCACCAACAGAGTTAAGAGAAAACCCATAGGTTGTTAAAAAAACTTTAGCCAACTGTTCCTCAGACAAGACTTCTATCTAGAACCTATAATGAACTGAAACAAATGAGGTCCCCCAAATTCAACAGCCAAATCCACTAATGCACATCTGAGATAAATATATACTTCTTAGATGAAGTAACACAAATAGCAAATCAATATATGAATAAATGTTCAACATCATTGGCCATTTGAAAAACCTAAATTAAAACAACTCTGAAGTTCCAATCTCACCAGAGAAAGAATCATTATCATCAACAAATCAACCAAAGGGTCAGCCAAATAGCTCAGTGGACTAAAGCGTCTGCTTAGACAGGCACAGGGACCAGGGTTTGATCCCCCATGGGCTGTGCTGGCCCCGCCCCCAGGGCACACTGAGATGGTGACAGACTGGGTGTGGCGGGATGTGCCTATAATCCCAATACTTGGGAGGCTGAAAACAAGAGGATCACTGTGAGTCCTATCTATGTAGTGAGACCCTGTATTTTCTGTACTAAAATATATAAAGAAGAAAAAGAAATCAAAACAAGTGTCGGCATGGCTGTGGGGGGAAATGAACCTCTCTGCACTTTTGGTGGGAATGTAGACTGGTACATTCACTGTGGAAGTCAGCGTAGAGATTCCACAACTAGGTTAGAGGTCCTACTGAACCCAGCTATCCTGCTCCTGGATATTTCTCAGAGGCATTAAAACATTATACCTCAAAGGTATACATGCACCCATGTTTACAACAGCACAATTTGTGAAAGCTAAATCTCAGAAAGAAAACAAATGCTCATCAATCAAGGGCCAGATAAAAAAAGGTGTGGCATTTTTATACAAGAGAGTATTACTCAGCTATAAAGAATAAACTTGAGGATTTTTATGTAAATTTATACAACTAGACACCATATTCATAAGTGAAATAGATCAGATTCACATTTGTAAATATATTATCTCCCCAATGTAAGAAACTAAAGATTAAATAAAATCCAAAATGTAAACTAGACATTATAAAAGAGGAAGAAATTGCTTCAAAGGAAAGAACTGTGATGGGGGAAAGGAGAAAAGGCAAAAAAAAAAAAAAATACTCATGATAGCTATATTAATTTGTACTAGATCATTGAAAGGAATGGTTTGAGCTTATATTGGGCTACTTTTACTATTTATTCATTTATTTAGTACAGGGTCTCACTACACAGCTCAGACTCATAGTGAACCTCCTGTCTCAGCCTCCCCAGCACTTGGGTTACAGGCCTGAACCACCATGCCCAGTTTCAGTGGTTGGCATGGTGCGGGGTCAGCATGGCATGTGGTACTAGTGACTGAACTCAAGTCCTTGTGCTTGCCAGGCAGGCACTTAAACCCCTGAGCCAGCTCCCCAGCCCTGGGCTTATATCGCATGCCTGTATCTTGTAATCTCAGCAACTTTGAAGATAACAGTATGCAACATAATCATTGTTAATTTCCTATCATCTTGTTTTGAAATTCTGTAACTTTTTATTTTTTTCTCTCTCCTCAAAATAAAATTTTTAAAAAATCTACCTACATACTCTGCAGTTTTATTTTTTATTTTTTTGGTGGATCTGGGGGTTGAACTCAGGCCCTTGCACTTGTCAGGCAAGCACTTATTCTACCGAGCCATCTCCCTGGGCCCCTAAAATCTACCTACATAAAAAAATTTAAATTTAAATTTAAAAATAAGGGCCGGCCAAATAGCTCAGCAGACTAAAGCACATGATTAGGCAGCTACCGGGAGCTCAATCCTGGGCCTGCCATGCCAGCCCCGCCCCCAGAGCGTGCTGAGATGGCAATGGAGACTCGGTGTGGTGAGGCACTCCTGTAATCTCAGCACTTGGGAGACTGAAAACAGGAGAATCACTATGGGTCCAATCTACATAGTAAGACCCTGTAAATCCTGTATCAAATACATACATAAATCAATAAACTGACTCCTTTGACTTCCTTTCTTCTAACCTGTTATATCTCCCTCTCACATTTAACATCTAATCCCAGAACAATTCTTTTTAAAAGACTCACAACAAAACTCTATCCAGGCTTTCTTAAATATATTCATTGCACACTTGTTTCAGGTGTTACATGATAAACTATTTGTTTGACTGAAAATTCTGGAGTCCCAGAGCCCAAAGATGGGACAATATGAGCAAACCCAAGTATTGCCATTCCAAAGATATGATTTTACAGTTAAATAAATTATGGACATAAGGTGAATAACTCCTTTTTATTATTCAGCGGTTCTTGATTTCATAGCAGCAAACAGGATAGGAAATGAGAATTGAGTACTCCACATGAATTTTCTTTATGGAGGGAGAAAAATCAGTCCCACCACTCTGAACACTTAAAAATGAGTTAAAGCCATACCATTTCCTTTGGAAAGAAAAGATTTTTACGAAGTGTGACCATTCTCTCAAAGGAGCCAGAAAACCTGTTTTCCATCTTCTTCAGTCTCCACATTTCCTCCACCAGTTAGTTCTCTGGCTCATTCTGAAAGGGAACATATGATGACCTGCCCTGTACCACAACAGCTGTGGTCTAGAGCACAACTCACAGTGCACTTGTTCTTGCTGACTTCGTCCCTGAAAACAGAAGTGTCTGTACTGAGCCAATTAACATACAGAGATAAACTTATACAATGAAAATAAAACTTATTCTTCAAAGCTGTACCTTGGAATTTCCACACCTACTCAAAAGACACAGTCATTCTTCAAAACAATTTTTGGAAATCTGTTCTGGGTATTGCCTTTACAAGAAAGTCAGGCTGAATTATATAACTCCATATACAGTTTTTGACTATATAGTTTTCATAGATTTTGATTGAAAATACCATTTCCTAACTTAACCACTTACTTGGTAACAAACCACTATTGGTTTGAAAAACGGAGTCCATTCTCCAAAGATAAAAAATTTACTACCCCTAAGAGTTTTATATATATATATATATATATATATATATATATATATATATATATATATATATATATAGTGTTATCCCTCCTACTGTCAGGGCACTGGTTCTATGAGGCTAAAGGACTCCATAAACTGCTAATGTGCAAATCTTTTACACAGGTGGCATAGTATTTACGTATAACCTATGCACAGTTAAAGATGATTTGCTTTAAATCACGATGCAAAGCAATGCACAGCAATGCAATGTAAATGTAGTGTAGTCATTATATTGCCACTTAGGAGAAAATGACAGGAAAATGTCTTTACATATTCAGGACAGATAGATTTAACAAATTTGATCCATGCTATTTGATCTCAGATAGAATCTGGAACCTGTGTATGCAGAGAGCTGACACTATAATAGATGTTGAAGGCAATTAAGCAGAGGCATCCCAACCTCAAGCGAGTGCCTCACTGGAATATACCAACTTCCTATGTTAACCTGGGAGAAAATCACATTTAACTGGGGATAAAGTTGTAATCCAAGGGCTAACAAAAAGAAACCCCAAAACTAACCATATTATTTCATAATTTAATATAGAAACATATAATTATGTGCTTCTCTACCCTCATAATTTAAATTCATAAAAAGACAACTTTTTAACATTCCTGGTTAAAGGATTTTGATCAGAAATTTCACTTTCATTTAACTGAAAAATAACAGTAATTTGTTATGAACTCACATTAATTGAAGAGATATATTGATCTCTCCTAAAATATTTTCTCTCAAGTATCAAAAAAATCCACTTAGACATATAACCAAATGTTATTTAATATCTTAAAAAGTAACACAATCCAAAATGGATATTTCACACAACACTACATAAACAACATGAACACAATATTACCATATGGAGGGACTTTCAAATATAGACTTACAAAAATCCCTGTCCTTTTTTTTCTTTTAAGTTATTATACTAAGCATGACAAGTAATCATCATTTACAATATGGTACACTGACACGATAAAAACCATGTTACAAATGTGCTGTTATAAATCAGTAACATTAGGGAAGACATTTCATGAACTGTAATTATTTCATATGAAATACTATACAATATAAACAGAACATCCATCTTGGATGACCTTTACAGCAACCAGAGACCAAGTAATTTAATTTTTTTTTTCAGTGCAAACACATTTTATTCAAGGCAGTCTTGGCTGCAAAACTCCTTTCTAACATACAGTAAATCCCACTTGCACTTCTTAATTCATTTACCCTAATGCAATAGTCACATTCAGTCACTCAGAGAAAGATACCTGCAGAATTATGATCCCTTTAAACTTGACATTTAAATTTGATTCTTCCAGAAAGTAGTATCTACGTCAAATACTCTAAGGACTTTAATTTGTAGCCATCGATATTTAACATGAAGGTGACTGCAGGGCAGCTCTATTCCTAACCAGCGTATGTGCACAGGACTGCACAGTACTGTTGTACCCTTCCAATGTGGATGGAAACCGTGGTGCGGTCAGACCTAGTGGGGGGCTGGGAGGCGGGCAGGGAGCTCTGAGGGCTTCTGAGCATGTACTGCTTACTGACTTCTCAGAAATGCAGAAGAATACTATCAGAAGAGAGCCCAGGTACCATTTTTTGATGGGAGCAAGGGAACGAGGGTACCCAGGTCATCCTTTAGACAGGGAGGTAGGCAGCTTCACATGAACCAGTCAAGCTTCTAACCGTGCATTACTGTCACTTTGCCAGAATTATTGCTGCCTCATTTGGAAACACCATGTTGGCAGGTGTAAATTCACATGTGAAACCAACAATCAGCAATTAAAGCCTATAACTGATAACAATCAGAAGAAGCTAGTTCCCCTTGAGCTTTGTAGAATTCTGAATCATCAAGTATTAAGTCATAGAACTGTAAAAACAGGATTATATCTTAGAGGAGCGATCACTAGAGGGAATCTCTAGGACCCTGCTGGAAAAGATGCAGAGATTAACTCAGGGAGATGCCACTGTGTTTCAAACACACAAGGAAACTTAATATGTTTTTCATATACATAATTTATGACATGGCTCCTAAATAAAAATCTATAGGAAAATATTAGATGTATTCTTAATACTATAAAGCCTTCTGTAAGAGGGATGGGGGAGCAGCTGATTCTTTTATCTTACTTAGCAAAGCTCAGACTGATAGTAATCTCTTTCCTGCCCATATTTTATAATCCCAAAGCAAAGTCTCCCTTGGATTTTGCATTCACTGTTCCTGTGTTTTAGTCCCAAAAGTATGCCAAGGGGTTACTCATTAACAGAAGAGTACTGTCAGCTTTGGCAGTGGGCAGGATGGCACTACCATAGGGGGATGGAAGGGGAAAGTGATCACTTCTTGGGCCTACTCTGGTCTGACAGCAGATTGCTAGCTGGTTTGGATTGGTCTGTGATAATAGAAAAGATCCCTGTTGAGGATCTCACATCTCCTAATTTGAGAACTCACTTAGAACTGGATTGGCTGCATTGGAAACCCAGACCCTACAAAGCAGAATGATGCACTGTACTGAATTTCCACAGTGCTGTAGAGCACTGTAAAGAGTACTTGATAAAGTCTGTAATTAAAATTTCTCTTTCAGCACCTTCCACTGCCTGGAGAAGTCATGTTCCTGAAGATGGTATTTTAAGTATGGGGATTACAGAAACCCAATGTGAAACTGTAAACAAGGGTGGATTGCTGGGTCTGCCTTGGATTGCAAGGGCATTTGGGTTTATTAATCTGCTAATCTCCCACTTTTTAATTCAGTATCAGTAAGGTATACTGAGGTGTAAGATCCCAAACACCCTGAAGTTTCTGAATGAAAATGGACAAAGGTATAAAACTGTGTTTTCTTTGACTTTATTAGCACACAACAGAAAAAAATAGCATTGTATTTAGTGATTTCTCATGGTGGTCTATTAAACAGATAGAAAATAGATCAATGATAGCTGCCACTGTATTTGTTGGTAATGTAAGTCACTCCTTTTGCTTAATCATTTTAAGCATGGGTATTACAAATATGACCTGCTCTGATAGTTATTTGTGAATCTAATGCTTTGGAAGTACTTTGAAATCCCAAAGTGGAATGTGAGACATCATTCTAGGTTGTCACTGGATTTTAAATCAAGCTCTGAATTCTACCCATGTTACAAATGGTGAGACTTTTCCAAAAATGATCGCTATTTTATTGTGAGAAATAAGCCTCTCATATGAGTTAAAAACTTGATTTTCAAGTACACTTGGTGGTGAGAAGTGGTTTATCCTGGGTAGAATTTTATAAAACTGTGCCAACCTACCATGGGAACAGTACTTCCATTCTCATGGTACAGGATTCTCCTCTTGATGGTGACTGAAATAGAATTTAAATTTACATTGCAGAAATGCTGGCTGGGTTATGAAAAAGAGAGATTGGAGAACAGCTGGTGTTCAGATCATTGTTACTTCAGATTAACTTTCAATTTAGGGTTCCTGAACTTGAGCTCCCCAAGATCAGGGAAGCGGTCATCTGTTATTTTTAATCCAACTAGTCCCCTTTAGGCTCTTCTATTTGTTTTCTCTACTGGATGCACCCCTCTTTTCATTTGCTCATTAAGGTCCCCTGAGATGTGCAAAACATATCAAATGGAATACGAGTTATTTAACAGAAATTGTGGAATGCATGGCAAGGCTCTTTTAATGAAAGAGAAGTTGGGGCTTGGTAGGTAGCATGCGATCAAGGCAGAGAGGACCAACGTGCTTCAGGGTTGGCAGTCCAAATTTTTTTTGTTCTGTCTTCTGTTACTGAAAACCTAGCAATCAAATCAGATTTCTATAGGAGTAAACAACTTGCCAAATTATGTTTACCAACTGGCTCTTTGCCAGAGAGAACTTTTAGCAGAAATGGAGAAGAGGGAAGACAAAAATTTTTAAACTTTCATTTATGACAAAATCAAGCGCGCTTTCATGGGGAAGAGAGGAGAATACAGGATTGCAGCTGAAAGCCAAAGAATGCTGTGAAAGAAAACCATGACAATGAAAAGGTCATGAGTCCACATAGGCCACCTCTGACACACACACATAATCCCATGGCCTTGTGTTGAAGAAAGTTTTAAACGTTGCTTTTCTGAACAATACACTTTAACACACTGCTGCCATATAATCAAATTCATGGAGGTAGTTATATGTAAAAATAAAAATTACCATAAAGTAATATGCTGTATCATAATAATACATAAGTGTGCAAAATGCCGACAGATGTGTTGACCCCTTAAAGTTGAACACCTCACAGAGATTCAACCAGATTCAGTTTTGTAAACCTTTCAGTTGATAAATTCTAAGACTAGATAAGCAGTCATGTAACACAAAGCTATGGTTTTGCTGGAGGAAAAGAACACTGGCAAAGCTTAGAGAGGGCCCAAGGATGTGGACATCAAAAGCCTCACCAACCAGGTGAGGCCATCCTGGACACGTGTGACACTTTGTCACACGTCACAAGTCACATTTGTCATATGCTTCCTGCCACTACTTCTCCTCCATTCAAGAATCCAGATTAGATTCAGACCAGAATATTTCTATGTGGGACATCTGATTACATGGTATACCATCTTTAAAGTCCACCATTTCTACACTAATGGCTGCTGCTCTAAGGGAGTTTTCATTTAAAAAATCATGTACCCCTAGCATCAAGCAAATAGCATACATATTTTATTTGAATGTCTTCTGTAAACCTTACTTCTTGTGAAATATCAGTAAATTCATATCTTAAAGCTTCTCTTAAATGTAATGATTTCTTTCCTGATCACATAGTATTTGATTATTTCAATGGCTACTTTCAGATGGTCAACCGGAGGCTCATGTTTTGTATGAATGGTTATATTATTTATTAACTGAGTATGATAAAAATTTGAGAGGTTTTTTTAAAACCTGGATGAAGACAGAAAAATTTAGTAACTGTATTGTATACAGCTCCCCAAGGAAATAGACAATGTGGTCTATTAGATATGTTTTCATTCTTTCTGGGCATATTTAAGTAATGAAATAATGCATTTCTGAACAACTGAGGCATGCCTTAGAGGAATAAGGCATGGGACTGAGAACTGCCTGACGGGACAATTTATAAAGAAGAATGCTTAAATTTTACTACAATAGGTTCCCTAAAAGAAGTCAAACCAAACTAGAGGAACCCAGTTGGACCCAATGAAATTTTCAAGTAGCTGATAAAACACGAAATAGTCATTCATATGGTTTAAGAATTTGTCTCACTACTTATATTCCTTCCTTAAACAGATTGCTAACGATTAAACCTAATATGGAAGGAGAAGTGTCATATAAATTTTATACCAATTTTTAAAATTTGAAGTGATAAAATTCTATGTCCATATATATTATAATGCATGGCTCCGAACAGCTCATGCTTCACAAAACTGAATACAACTTCATGTCAGACAGTTTACTTGCATCAGATGTAACCCTTCTGTAAATTGTTTTTCCATCATCTACAAATGTATTCAACTGTTCTCAGAAAGTAAAACATAGTGATGTCTCTTTCCTGAAAGAATAGAGGTTAAATGTTTGAAATCTGGATCTTGGCTCTTGAGCCTTCTTTGTACTGAACTCGACATTGTAAAACAAAGCAAAATGTTAAACCATTTTGAAATAAGTTGGGCTAATTACTATATACCCACCTAAAAAAAGCCTCCTGAAATTGGTTACAAAGTATCTGTAAACATTACTCTGGCATAGTTCATGTATGCATAACTGTCATTACAATAGATTTTGGGGAGTACAAATTATGATTATACCACGTTAGCAGAATGAGCACATTCTGTTGCTTATTACATGGGCACATGTATATTTCTAATCAAAAATTACTTTAAAAGCTTTTCTCTATAGATATCTTCCCAGGAATAAAAGGCCTGAAGTTCAACTCTCCCTAAATTTGCTCTTTCCTATTACCACTAAAAATTATCTTCCATAGCCTAATTTAGGCATTCTATTTAAAACTACATAAAATAGATTTATATCCTTCCATTAGAAAGAATAACATCCTCAGGCCATACTCTTCATTTGTATCACAAAGAACATTTTGCTTTTAAACAAACTAATTATTATATCTATTATAGTAAGATAGGATGGTCATAAGTTTCACAAGGAGGAAATCATCTTCCTTAAACATTTGATTAATACCTTTTAAAAGTCCACATTACCTCTTCCATCACTTACTGCTATGCCCCAGCCAGACTGGCAATTCCCTTCCTTTGTCCACTTCAGATTCAAAGGCCTATATTCCTGTTTGTGATTATGGAAGGTTAAAAATCAAGACAAGCATCTGTTACACTTAAAAGGGAAAATCTGAAAATACTCCCAGTATTTCCATTGCAACCCTTCTGACACACTTCCATGGGAGCCTGGAAAATAGTGTCACAAAAACTCACAGTGAAAAATGACTGGTGCATAAACTATTCACACACAAAGGGCTGGGTCCCTTCTGGTCAGTTTGGCATTGATTTCCCTCAAGGTGGACCCTCGCATTTGACATTTTGTGGTGGCTTGGGGTTCCTTTCTATTTGTTTTGAAAGTATCAAGGATCAGTTCTGTGGCCCCATTTAACCACAGACTGGAGCAACACGTATCTGTGGCATTTTAAAATGGAATTGGCAACTGCATGACATTGAAAATGCATACTCCACTTACAGTGTCGAGACTTTCCTATGTGTGCTCAGATACAATTAGTGAAGCAAAAGTATACATATCATCCCTACTGCTATTCAGTTGCTACAGAGCCATAAATGTGAAAAGCAATACTCTGAAATAAAGATATATTTTTGCCCTAGCCTATTTAGCAGCACAGCTTAAGTAGACCCCAAAACTGTGCCTGAGATGCTTGTCTTTCTGAAGATGTAAACATCAGTCCCAGTGTCGTAAACTTTGCCGGATCGAGTGAGACAGGAGATCTGAGGCAGAAGGACTATCACACACTAGTAACAGAAGCTTGCAAGCAGTTGGATGGTTTCTGTAGTTTCTCAGCTTCACTGGTTGGGGGATCGGTATTTGCACGGAAGTTGAAGGCTGGACCAGCTCCACCGTGGGCTGGACTCAAAGCAGGATTCTGACGACGGTTACTTTCAACAATGCTTGATGTGTTGGAAGCCAGGCTCTCTCGAGTACTAAAAGAGTAAAAAGGGTTGGTTTTGTTTTGCTTTGAATATAAATAATTATACACTGAGCCCCAGAGGAAGAGCAAATGATGTAGTTAATGGATTTCCTCTGTGGGTTCGTCTCTACTGATTATTAGCATATGCGCTTCCAACCAGGGCTCCAGGAGCTCTGTGGACACATGTAATCAGCAGCACAGTGGATGAATAAAGGGTTTCCTCACTGCCAAATGTGCTTTGAAATGACTCTCCTTTCTTTTCGCATTTACAGAAACTACTTCAAAGTTTGACATGGTGGATAACTATCACACTACTTTTAAAATGAATACTCACCCATGGAATGATTTCATTTCAGGCTGGAAAATTGTGGGCATAACTGCTCCTTGAAGAAGTGAATAATTTGACTTTCTTGATTCCATTTATGTCTTTGATTAGCACACTTTGACTTTGGTGGACTCCAAGCACGCCACCAGCTAAGTTGGCACATTGATGAGAATAAAATCTTTTGAAACACTTAATATCCCTGTTTCAAAGTTTATTTTAAATTTAATTTTTTTTTTTGGTACTAGGGATCGAACTCATGACCTTGTGCTTGCCAGGCAGTCATTTATGCCATTGAGCTACATCCTGGCTTGCTGTTTCAAATTTTAACCTATCAATTAAAATACAGTATTTTCAGATAAAGGACCTTAGATATTTTTCTCATTTATTTCTCACTTTCATTGGTAGAAATATTTTTCATTTTAAACACTTCATATAAAACAGAACTAATTTAAAAGCTTTTATTATTTCAATTTCTCTTCTAATTTTTAGCCTTTTTTATTTTTTTGGTACAAGGTCCCACTACACAGCTTGGACTCATTGTGATCCTCCTGTCTTAGCCTCCCAAGCACTGGTATTACAGATGTGTGCCACCATGCCCTGTTTCAGGGCCAGCTGGACATGAGGTACTAGGGATTGAATTTGGGTCCTTGTGCTTGCCAGGAGGTTCTTAGACCACTGAGCTATTTTCCCAGCCTCCAGCTTTTAAAAATAAGAAATACTTACATCTATTTTAAGAGATTTAAAACATTTAGCATTTCAAAGATGTAGGGCAATAATGGAACTAAGATTGCCTAACCTCATTGGGGGAGCTAAACAAATTTTTTTCAGATCCTCAAAAGTGGCTATAAGAAACATAACTTCCATAGAGACTGAAGAAGCCATAAGTATTTTCCATAACTACCTCACTGAGTAGAGTCAAACTTCAGAAAACACTCAGTCCTCATATCTGATTTAAGGATGTTACAGCTAGTCAACAGATCAATTCTCCACTGTAGTGGAGACATCCTGAACAAATATAAATTCTGTCTGAATCGTCTACTCTGGTAGCCCTTTCTAACAAGCAACGGACATGTACAACCCTAAAATTTCGCAGCATATTCCTTCAGCACCATTCTCAGTCATGATGGTAGCTTAAACACTACTTGACTTCTTGACATTTGCCATGAGGAGAGTTGCAATGTGATGTACTCCTCACAGAGTGACCATGAGGACATACACAGCAACAAATGAGCTGTCCAATGAAAAGCTCGAAACATGTAAATTATTCTGTTACACATCTAGCATAATTACATAGCCCGGGGGCATTGGCTTGGAAATCTATACTTAGTACTGACATCTTCTGTATGGGAAAAAGCACTTTTAAGGTCCAAATGGTATCATTTTAAACTGGCATTTGAGGAACAGGCTTAACATTTGTTGAATACATGCTGTATGCCAGGCAGGATCCCAGGTATTAAACGCATATATCACGGCAACAGGTCATCTAAGTGGGGAGTTATAGTTGCTGTGCAATGACTTTAAGTAGCTTTGACTATTTCTAGTACATTAATAGTGCTAAGTTCACACACTATTCCAATTTCTTCAAAGAATATTTCATTTCTGCTGTGATAATGAGTAGTCTGTGACATATTGAAAGTTCTGAACATGCTAATGGAAATGTTAATGGAGATGGTTTTTTAAATACTCCTGAAATTTAATTCAGCACAAATATTCCTGAAATTTAATTTTTCTGAATGAGACTTAAAGGAATAAAACTTTAAAAACAAGATTTCAGGTTTTCACAGGGAGGAGAAATGAACCAGATAGCTCTGTTGTTCACCCTTCTGCCCACATGCTTTCAATGGGCCCCAGCTTTCTGTGTACAGAAAGTACACAGGCTGTGCTGGAAGCCTGTGTTCTCTGGTTTTCATATTGTGTTGTTTAACCAGTTAGTGCCTCAATGTTGGAGTAACAGAGTTTTCATATCAAGACTTTATTTTCCTTATGAGTTCTTCCAGGATAGTTCAAGTTTTACCATACAACTCTTTTAGTATTCTCTATTTTTGAATAAAAGGGACTGAAGAATTTTGGAAATGTGGTTGAACAAAACATCTGGGTCAGAACTGAAACCTTTCAGTTTCAATAATCATTTTGGTTGGGTCTTAATTGCTTAGTAAATTATTTTACTGTAAGAGCCAAATAAACGGCCCCCTTAAATCCCCAAGTCTCATAGGAGTAGAAGGGTACAAGTATGATAAGGTCATTTAGCTAAAATACTACTCATTTTGAAAATGCCAAGTCAAATATTTTTTTTCACAGAACTTCAAACATTGGAAAGGCAACTTAACTTTTTGCGTGTGGTTCTGGAAATCGAACCCAGGGCCTTGTGCATGCAAAACAAGAACTCTGCCACTGAGCCCCACCCTCAGCCTGAAAGGCAGCTTATTTTATTAAGGTATACAGAAAAAAATAGTTTACCATCTAGCTTCAAACCAAAGGATATTATATATGACAGCAGTAAAATCAGTATTTTTAAATTCTCTAACTGCATAAAATTGATAGGCGATTCACATATTCCTGGAGAAAACAATCTCTTCCTTGAATAAGCAGACAGATGTGGTGAATGCATGAAATTTGTCTATTAGAAAAAAAATTTACCTTCTCCCATGAAAATCATTTAAATACATTATCTTAAAAATAAAATAAACTTGCTTCAAGAAATAATCCTAGTCATAAGTTCTATATTCCATACTTTAAGTTTTGAGGTACTATATTCTGTAGATATACTCATTCAACTCTTTCATGAATAGTTCCATTGATCCATACACAAACAAATACTTTCAGTGTAGCAGGTTTTGAGGTAGAATCCACTTAACTAGTCCTAGCATCTCTTAGCAACCTGGTCTAGAGTTTTACAGCTTCTGCCTGGGGAAGTCCAGAAAGCAAGAGGGGGACATGACAGGTTAGAAATAACTTTCTGAAAAGCATTAGGCAATAGAATGTACGTAATAAGGAACAGTAGAATATAAAGATATAAGCAAACGAACCACATCTTCCATAAAGGATGGCTTTGAAGTTCTGTCATAGACTATAGACCTTCAATTATGTTATCTGGTATCCACCATTAGGATGTCAAGAGAGAAAAAGTACAGAAGAGAAGAAGAATAGAGAAAATACTTTGGAAAACAAATTAAGACTTGATTTGGAATAAAACATTATTTAACAAAACAATTTCTTAGAGTGGTAGGTCATTAAGTAGACGAGTGGTTTTTTTGACTGGAAGTCATGGCTCCCTGAGGCCTCTCAGAGGTTCCTCAATGGACAGGTCAAAGAGACCTGAGATGCCTGGGAAATGCATTAACATGGAAAAAAGGTTCCATGGCAGTAAATCATCATAGTCATCATCATCGAGAACTAGGCCTTGATGAGCCAATGAAGGCAAAATATAGGACATATTAATGAGTCTCGATTCTGACTTGGGATGCTCTGTCCCTAAATTATACCAAGATATGGTAAAATGATCATAACAAATTTAATTAATAATTAAAAATAAATAATAATGCACATAATCCTACTTGTTAAGATTATTAGTATTGTTAAGATCCTGGGCATCTTTGCTAAGAAATGTCAGTCTCTCAATAGTATTTCTGCATCTCAGAGTCACCAATCTGGAGTAGAATTTAGAAGGAAGTTTAAGACCCAAGCTGCCCTTTAAGAAGAGTTAAGGAGAAACAAGGAAGTTTCAGAGACTCAGTTTGCTTAGGTAAGCCCTGAACAACATGTGTCCTTTGGGCCTATCAGCCATTATATCATCTCAATTGCCATTGGCTGCTGACTTACAGAAAAGAGCCAACTGTGAGGATGACATATAATTGGCTGTATCAGCACTACAGGAGGAGGGAGAAAAGCTGGCACCTGTTTTGATCTAACAAAGCACAGGCCTCTAGCTTCTCTGAGAGAGGAACAAGTTTCCATTTCCCTTAGGACAGGGGTGTGGGTGATGGAGGAAGGTACACAGCAAGTGAGGCAGGCACACAAAGGAGAGATTAAAAAGGTAGCAAGCTCCTAGCTCCTCTAGGCTTTGGAACTGGCAGTTACGCTGTCACTAGAGAACTGCGACCTAGTACCACTCCACGTGCCCAACCCCCATCTCCTGCTGACTGTTCATTCTATTTAAAAAGTTCAAATTCTGAAGGGCTTTAAAAATCCCCTCTCTCAGCATGGTGGCAACACAAGGAGAAATTTTAAAACACTGGGAAATGTTAGTCTTTTGGAGATGATGTAGGCACCATGCAGCGGCTACACTGAGGCAAGTTTGAGGGAAGGAGCCAACCCACCAGTCCAGATTGGTGATCTCTACAGCTGCAGAAACTTTTTTTTTTCAATTCCTGAAAAAGAAGCCAGAAACAGGTTGTTAACAATACAGGTCAGAAAACTCTTAACCCTTCTTCACAAAACTGAAACTGAGAGAAAAAAGCTTTTCAAGTTATTTGCATGAAGCCCCCAGCCGTGATAAGACAGTGTGTGTGTGTGTGTGTGTGTGTGCGCGCGCGCGCACGCACGTGCACATGTGCAGAGACACCTCTCCCTACCGTGGGGAGTTGAATCCACTGTCCACAGTGATGCTGCTGCTGTCCATGCTGTCTAACCGGGCCGAGTGAGTGGCTCTCTGGTTGCTGCTGCTGTCAGTCTCTTTGGGGGCAAGGAGGGTGAGGTTCTTCTCAAACTTCCTCTGCAAGTCTCTTTCCTTCTCTCTCTCGAGTAGCCACTGCATGGTGCCTACATCATCTCTATTTTTCTCCTCCTCCGTGTTTTTGTTCGCCCCTTCCTCAGAGTCGTCATCATCGGAGACGTTGTAATAGTCAAAAGAAGCTTCCTGGTTCCCCCCTGACTCCTGCTGACGCTGGGAGGTGGGCATGGCTTGTGCGGCCGAGGTCCCCAGGGAAGGTTCCAGTTTCTCACATCGGCCAGACAGCGTGTCAGTAGGAGTCTTCGGGTGAGATTTGAGGAGGGACAGGCTCGATTTGTGGTAGCTGTTTACAGACAAGGTGCTGTGAAGAGGCTTGAACAGTGTGTCTTTGCTGAATATCTCTTTCCTCTTATCCAGGCTGCTGGGCTCAGTGCCGTGGTGCTGGACCAGGCGTCCATTGGCGATCCCTTCAGCCACTCCGCCCGAGGTGGCAGGGCCTAGGCCTGGTCCTTTTGGGGATTCCTCCTTGTGCCCAACAGGCTCCCTGGAAGAATGGGGGACCTGTCTGTCAGATGGAGACAGCTTTTTTACCCCTTCCACCAAGGTCAATGTGTCATGGTCCTCCTTATTCTTCCCTAGAGGTGATGGTGCCGTGAGCACTGTCTCACTAGAGGTGTTGCACTGGAAGTAGTCATCTGTGACTGCTTTTGCTGGGCAAGAGTTGAGTTCACCAAAGGAGGGTAAACTCTCAGGGGGTTTGCCTGGGTCCAAAAGGCTACAAGCACTGGAAGGTTCCTTGCCACTATTGACTACTTCTGGAATACATACCTCTTTATAGCTTGTGGATGAAATGTGAGCCCTTGGGTGGCCAATAGCCTGTGTAGGCCTTAAAGTACTGTCATCAATGTAGGACTGGCTAGGAGTCTGATCATCTTGGCTACATCCTTCAGCCAGGTCTTCAGGTGTGCCGAGAGAGGAAGCACCCAGGGGGCCTTTGGAGTTATCCATTGATCTGGATCGCTCCTTGGCTTTATTGGATCGCTCATTCCTGGACCTTCGGTCCTGGGTATGGCTGTGGCTTCGGTGTACTTTTGAGTGGGAGCTTCCCCTGGAAGGTTCTGGAAAAGGCATCTCAGTTCTCCTTTTGGCCAATTCACCAGACACATCCCATTCTGGTGTCATAGGAAAGTGGGACTCAATCACATTTGTGTTGCTGTGCATGATGAAGTTATCTCCTTTGTGTTCAATGATGAAGCAGCCCTCTCTGGGTGCCCTGGTCAGAGGGTCACAATACTCATACTCTCTTTCACCAGGGATCTCCAGATGTGAGGCATCTGAAGGGTCTCCTTTAGATACTCTGGTCTTGCTGTGTGACCGAGACTTCCCATGGGACTTGCGATGAGTCCTACTCTTTTTACTTCTTCCGCTGTGGTGAGCAGAGGATCCAGCTTTACTCCTATGTGCTTTTTCTTCTTCAAGTTTCTTCATCAGTGCCGTGTGCCTCATGACATTTTCCACAGTTAAGTCAGGGTTAATACGTCGAATGATCTCCATCTCTACTTCCCGAGGGATAGTCGTTGGTGTGTCCTCATCTCGCAGGGGCCACTCCTCAGGAGGAAACTGGGCAGAAAAATTGGCTAGTTGTTTGGCCTTGTCTTTCTTAAAACTTAGCCGGAATAACTTGAGCCCAAATTTTTTTGACTGTTTTTCACTATCTTTAGGTTTTGAGAGAGTTTCTGTCTTATAAGAAAAATTTACAGTACTTTTGCTCTTTTCAGTGGGTGGCACCTGGCATAGTGAAGGAGGGCAGTAAGGGTCTTTGCAGTCCTTGGCGGGTTTCCTCTGCAGAGTCGATGCATGCATGCTGTGCACGTCTTCTCGGCAGCAGTGGCAAGAGTCGCAGTGGTTTCTGGGTAATGTCCGTTCCCTGACACAGCCTGAGGCAGAGGGTGTTATGGTTCCAGGTTGTGGAGAGGTACACTGAGGTCTGTCAGGTATCCTCTCATCCAAATGGTACCATTTACTGCTAGTTCTTATGAGGGAAGGAGTTATGAAATACGTCTGTGGGGTCACAATGAAATAACCATCAGGAGTTGGATAGATTTTCCTTTCCCGTACCAGCGTGTTCAGTGTGTGCCGTAAGATTTCTTGACTTGGGGTTGGAACGCCTAAAATCAAAAAAGAAACACAATTATGAGAACTTAGTGGGAACCTACTGTTATTTCTGATGTTTAGAATCCTATTAATACTGCCAAGCTCCAAAGTCTACCTCATGATATGAAGACAGAGTCCAGACTAAGGTATTTGTTGAGTGTGAATCCTAGTTTTCTCTTATAACTTCTATAAATATGATTACCTATAGAATGAGAAAGTATAAAAACTGAAACTGGGCTGGGGCTATAGCTCAGGGATAGAATTCTTGCTTAGCACTCATGAAGGCCTGGGGTTCAAATTTCTTCCAGTACTGTATGAAAAAATAGTTTGAAAGGAAGAGATGGAAGTTAGTGGAGTTAGACTGCTACTGTTGTTACACTAACGTAAATTGTGCAGGAAACTATTTTTAAGTAAGATAAAAATGAAAATGAGGGCTTAGCACTTAAGTTCCTGCCTGGGAAGAGCAAGGTTGTGAGTTCAATCCCCGGTACCAAAATAGAAAATAAAAATAGGATATCAATTTATAAGGGCCAGCCAAATAGCTCAGCAGATTGAAGCACCTGCAAGCAGATGCAGGGACCGGAGGTTCAATCCCTGGGCCTGCTGTGCTGGCCCTGCCCCCGGGGCACACTGAAACTGCAATTGAGACTGGGCGTGGTGGTTCGTGCCTGTAATCCCAGCTCTTGGGAGGTTGTAAATAGGTGGATCACTATGAGTGCGATCTAGTGGTAAGACCCTGAACACCCTGAGGACCCTTCTCTAAAACACTAAAAATAAAAAAATAAAATAAATAAATACATTTAGAGAAAAGTCTTTTTCAACAAGAGCAACTAAGAAACCAAAGTTTAAAAAAGGCATCTTCAGTTGCAAACAATTCAATGTACATTGAAGGTACCATATTGGAACTCTTCTATGTACTTGTTTTTTTTTAATGATTAATTACCTAATTTTATCAATTGATGTATATAAAAGGACAAGTAGGCTTGACTACTGCCTATGATGTGCCTTCTAGTTCTGAAATCACTATCTCCTTCAAGTTTGAAACTCACTCTTGTACTGATTAAAATCTGGAAAGATCATTCTCCATTTTGGTGTAAGTCTAACAGATGGAAGTGTTTTTTCTACTTTGTAATGAGCAAGTTCTAATAAGGACATTTATAAAAGAAAAGACACTGTGTTCATAACTATGTGCACCATGTCCATAACTCCTACTTTTGCTAGAATAGAAACACTGAGACAAAATGATGCATTTTTCTTTGTTTAATGACTGATACTATTTTCAAAAGGTTTTGTGTGCATTTTTATGTCTTCTCTACCTGAAAAGACAGAATTAAGAGCATATTCTTAAGAGAGTATATATTTTCTAGGCTACAGCCCATATACTTTGTTTATTGGGTATTTTACATTCTTTATACTTTATAAAACTGATCTGAATGACAAATTTGGAAATTGGTGTCAGGTCAAATCACAAATACTCCCCATATTCATTGGGACACCATGACTGAGCCACAAAAAAGGTAATTTCACGAGGATCAACTCAAACTGATGAAGGCAGTGTGATATGGAGAGTGAAAGCCCGAGGTCTGGAGGCCGGCTGCTAGGTTGAAAGCCAGGGTTCACCCCTGCCGGCTGGTTCTATGGGTAGAGTCACTCATCCTCCTACACTCCCACTCCCGTTATAATTTGGTTTGGGACACCTCCCACAAATATATGAATTAAAGGGTTGGTTCCCATCTGAACCCTTCAGGGAGGTGTCGAAACTTGTCCAAGTAGAGGTTTCTTAGGTCACTAGGAGTGTACTTTGGAGGAGAGGGATCTCAGCCTTCTCCTCTTTCTTTTGCTTTCTGACCTTAAGGTGTGTGTTATTGCTCTGCTATGTGCTCCCACCATGATGTGCTATCTTGCTGCAGGCCTAAAAGGAATGCAGCCAATTGAACACAGGGGCTCAAAGCCCTAAATCTGGGAGCCAAAATAAATTTTTTCTCTTTATCAGTTGATTATCTCAGGAATTTGCTACAGTAATGAGAAGCTGACTAACACCACCCTCCCACATTCATATGCTGAAATCCAAACCCTTCGGTATTCCCTCCTGAGATTACCTGATTCAGAAATCAGATCTTTATAGCTGTAACCAAGTAAAATGAGATTCGTAGGTGGGTCATAATCCAGTATGATTAAGGTTAATTTACATACAAACATGTTGATAGAGAGACTAGAATCAACTCTTTCCTTACAGTCATCAGTAGGGATCAACCAACTTTTCTTGACATTTTGGGTTGGGCCTTCTGGTCTTCAGAACTATAACATGATAAATTTCTGGTAAGTCATCTGTACTTTGGAATAGCAGCCCTAACAAAGGAAAGAAGCTGGCAACTTAAGTTTCTCTAAACCTCTGCTTGCTGATATGAAAATGTGGGTAAAGATGATACCTAGCCTCATAGGGTCATTAAGAATTTAAATGAGTTCAATGCAAGTGAACAATGCCTGACAAAAAGTGAGTGGTCCTTAAACACTATTAGTGTCAACTTTGGGGGATGTAATGGCTGATACATTGAAAAGTCTAGGTACTTGACTAAGTGACTCAGCAGGGGGTCAGGGTCCTCACTTTGTAAACACCCTGAGCGGTTGCAAGAGGAGGGCAGGGAGACAGTGTGGGTGTAAAGGACCTACCTTTCAGGGGAGACCCTGAATCCAATATAAGGAAGGTAAAGAGGCTTATTTGCCCTGTTTTTGCTATCTGCCAAATTGAACTATTGCTCTTGTGCCATGCCACCCTGACTATGGATCACAAACACCCTAAACCATGAGCTAAATAAACCTTTTCTTCCTTAATATTGGGTGTGGATTTGTCTAGCAAGAAGAAAACAATAACCCACACAGCTGAGAACCCATGCAAATCTACCTTCAGAGAATGTTGAGGAGAAAACCAGGAGACCTGGGTGAGCTGAAAAGGTCAGGATCCCCCCAGTCCTTTCAAAACTATAAAAGGAGAATATCAAGGCATTAGAAATGGCCTGAATTCTAAAGGATAGAAGCTCCATGAGTATGACACGATATACACTTGTGTAACTGACACACACAAAGGTGTCCATTCGTGTTACCAACTTTAGAACGCATTAGTGAGCAAGGCAGAACAAGTAATGTTGCTCATGCTTGATGAATTCATTAAAGTAATTATTTAACTTTTGAGTTGCCCAATTTCCTTAAATCTAATGCTTATTGTTGATAAATGTATTCTTGTGCAAATAATTTTAAGGCTGGTATAATAAAATTTTTCTAACTTGGAGGTGCTTTCTGTATAATATAGAAATATCCAAGTATTTTGATTTAATAGTGATATAAACCAAGCTCTACATATGCTATGCTTAGGTACTAACATAAAACAAAAAATGGTTGCACATCAGATAAGCAACTTTTAGGAGCTCAATCAGGGACTTCTGGTGAGTAACAGAAGGCATCATTTAGATAGCTGGAGACCCCCGATAGGAGGACACACTTCGCACATTATAGTCTCATGAATCATGCAGGTGTTAGCATAGCAATTAAGATTCACAAACCCAGGTGGAAAACTGGCTGCATCTTCAAGACTCATTTATAAGAATTTAGGATCACATAATTTGCCATGGTTGCTCCCAAAGAAAAGTTGAGGCTTAACTTAAAGCCGTGACTTTAAGGCAACACTTACAGTGTAGGATATAATTTGCTGACTGCAGACTTTCCATGAATGACCTTAAACGCATCAAACTGTACAGAATTATGACTACAGTACCATTACCTTTCTCACCACTAAGGCCAGTCAGTGTCTTTGGTTGCTCCCCAAGAAAGGGATAAGAACTTCCACACAGATTTGCATCTGTGCCTTTTAAACAATCTTGGATTTTCACTCAACAGTGACTGGCTATCACTCAAGTAATGTTTATTTTGAAAGAAAGAACCCATAAACATTCTTTTCTACCCACCTGATCCACTCCCCACACCTTTATCTTGAGTTTTCAAAAACTTAACTGGAAATTGCTGATATTTATGGTCATTATTTTATTATTAAGCCCTGGAATAGTGACTCATGCTTTCAATTATAGACAAAATCCTGAGCTCTACAGAAAACTGTGGGGCTGACCTGAAGAAGTAATGGATATCTGCATATTCTATCACTTTCAGATTATATTCATAGTCATCATGAATTCTTTTTTTTTTTTTTTATAATATATTTGGTGTAGTGTCTCACCATGCAGCTCAGACTCCTAGTGATCTTCATGTCTCAGCCCAGGTTTCTGTGGCCAGTTCAGCATGCCCAGAGGTGGGGCTGGTGCAGCATGTGGTGCTAGGGATCAAATCCTGATCCCTGTGCTTGCCGAAGCAAGCACTTAGTTTGCTGAGCCATCTCACTGGCCCATGAATTCAATTTCTGAACTCAGGCTCAAAGAACAAAGATAAGTTTTACATTCTAACAAGACTGAAATCTGACCTTACTCCTTTTCCACACCCTTCCATTTTCCAAGGTAAACATATTCTTTAAAAAACTGCATGGCAATGTGATGTTCTTTAGACCTACGTATTGCTTTAGCTGCTCAAATCTGATCAACTGAGAGAACAGAGAGCACATGCACTTGTTCTACATGTTAAACTTTCTGGCAGAAAATGGTTTGTTTTGGTTTTGGGAGACATGGTCCCTACACTGCCAATACTGGCCTAGAATTCTTAGATTCAAATAATCCTCCTGCTTCAGCCTTTCAAGTATCCGGGAATGCAGGAGTGTACCACTGCACCCAGCTATAAACACACTTAGTGGACTTCTTTAGATTATTCTTTGTGTTTGTGGATGAGGTAAAATACAGTAGGATGAAATGGAAGTAGAACATGGTGTAGTCATATTAACAACTTCCACTAAATTCTAAAGTCAACTCAACCCTACACCCAACTTAGGCTCTAACTCTATTTGCCTAAAACCAGCCTTCCTCCCAGGATGCTCCAGCTCCAAGACCACAACAAGTCTTAGCCCAACATAAATGTTCACTCATTCTGGACAAATGAATAAATAGTTCTTTAGAAACGCAAATATTTATTCTTTTTAAAAATATTTTTGTTTTTGTACAGGAATCTGATATACAAAAGCCACTGAAGCCGGGCGTGGTGGCGCAGGCCTGTAATCCCAGCACTCGGGAGGCTGAGGCAGGAGGATTGTTGTGAGTTCGAGACCAGCCTGAGCTACAAAGTGAGCTTAAGGCCAGCCTGAACTGCATAGTGAGACCCTGTCTCAAAAAAGACCAAAAAAAAAAAAAAAAAAAAAAAGCCACTGAGTCTGAAAAGAATTATAGCTACATAAGGTGATGGTTAAGTTTTGTTTTAGTGGATGAAACATTTTCAGTAGAAAACTAGTCACTAACATCTCTTGTTAAAATATGGATGTACAAATTTTAAAAAATATGGATGTACAAAACCAAACAGGAGCCAAATCCTATACTATCTTTATTTATAAAGTACATATAAAATGAGAATGTATTTTAATAATAGGTATGAATTGAAAACTTTATTTTCAAATAGAATTTTTAAATGTAAATACCCTTACCATTAAAAACATATAAATATGATATTTAATGCTTCAGGGTTTTATCACTGTCATCAAAAACACATCATTAATAAAACTGAAAGCACTAATATTTCAAAAGTGTCTTTGTTCTGATATAGCATCAGTGATGAAAGGTGAAAATACTGAAAGGAACAGAAAAAAGGAAGGAAAGAGATAAGCCAGAAGGCATCTCAGAACTAGTAATTTAAAAAAAAAAAAAAAAGGAAGGCAGACCAGAAACAAATATCACTTTGTACCAAATGTTAATTTAAATCTTGACCTACTGCTGAACAAAATTTTAAATAATTACCACCGCACCTCAGCCGAGGTGTAAGAGAACTTTCCTGTGAGCACAGTAAATAGTGTAGGCCTGGAGAGGCCTACTGTCTCTGGTGCACATACCCTACTCTGTCAGTGTAGCATAATGAGCTAAAGAGAATCTATTCAGGCATGGATGCATTCCAAAAATCTTTGTTTACAACAACAAGTGGTGGGCCACACCAGGCCACAGCTCATAAACACTTGCCCATGTGCAGTCTCCTTGCAAACTTGTGGGGTCATCAACACCACACACATGATGAAGCTCCAGTCAGGCCCCTCATTTCCTCTAAGACCAAGGCCTTGGGATTAAAGTTCACTTGCACAAAAGCTAGCAAGCCAGTTATGCTTGTAAGTATAAATGATATATGGACTTGCCAACAAAGTATTCCAACAGGAATATTGCTATCAGCTGCTTCACAGCGACACATGTCTCACTGTCACATACTGTCTGTGCATTCTTCTCATTCTTTATTTTATAGCTCCCTAGTGGGTGGTAGACAACTAATTCTGAAAAGGCTGTATGATCTTTCATGAGGCTATGGAAAAATGAAAGGATTTTTAAAGCTACTGAGTTTGACATACGAAGGATAAGGTAGGAAGAAGGGCCTCCCTTTACCAGAGACAGCTAGGCTGGTACCTTCTTTTTATATTTTCAAAGGAAAGCAGAAACGTATATTATTTTAAAAATGAAATTATAGGGAGCCGAGGAGATGGCTCAGTGGAATAAGTGCTTCCCTGGCAAGCATGGGGGGAAGGGGGTGAGTTCAATCACAGGTTCCACAAAAAAAAAAAGAAAGAAAGAAATTATAACTAATTTACCAAATCATATTTTCTTAAAGTTCATCAAGCCATGCCATAAACATGCAAGATGTTTATTTTTGACATTTTTTGTTTGTTTGTTTAATCCCTATGGACTAAGATTTTCAGTTAGCTGTTTCTGACTAGTACCATTTTCATATATTTGAGGAAGGTTGGATTGCAAAAGTTGAATTGAGTCCTGGTGATTTTTGCCCGATTCTCTATTTGGCATAGTGCCAATTTAAAGAGTACTGCACCTCAAGCAGTAAGATTATTTTTGAAATAACACAGATGCTTTGATTTTTAAGAACAAAAGAAAAATGTCTGGTCAGTTTTGATGAAGAATGCCGCATGGTGGCACTCATCCATAATTCTAGCACTTTGAAAGGGTGAGTGTACAGGATTGCAAGTCTGAGCCCAGCCCAGGTAAATTAGCAAGACTTTGTTCTAAAATAAAAAAGGTAGGGTGAGGGGTCTGGGGGATGTAGCTCAGTGTAAAAGCCCTGGGTTCAATCCCCAGTTCAGGGGGGAAAAAATCAAAGCTTCAAGAACAGTTCACTTGAAGTTCTCCAGGCAGAGAGCACATCTGTCTTTGGAAAATACCCTGTTCTTTTCTCATTACCTGGGAAACACGTTGTCAGGTGTTCCATCAGTGCTTCCTGGGTGACAGGTTTCCTTGCTGAGTTCATTGCCGAGATGGCCAAGCAAAGGATTTCCCCCAATGGAATGAATTGAGACTGACTGATGGGAGACATACTGATTGGTGATACATCACCTGCAGAAAGATAAAGCGAGCCCTTCATTAAAACTCCCAGTCATTTGTTACACGCACACATACCCCTTTGCGCACACACACACATGCTGAAAGTCCCCTCTCACTTGGATTATGAACGCGAAAATCTGAATTCTGAAATTGGTGACAGCCACAGCCAATCCCACTCAGGTGAAAAGACCTCTACTCAAGGGGGATGCCTCCACTGCTCTGCTAAATAAAAACTTCCCTTTGAACCCTGAGGTCTCATTTAAATAGTGTACTGAAAGTTCTGCAGCAATGAAACTTTCACAAATGATTTCTGTTTTTGTTAACTCGGTGTTGGTTTACCTAATAACTGCCATTCAAACGTCAACCAATGCATCTGTGGTAACTTGATGATTCATTCATTCAAATGTGGAATGTGTTATGTCAGGCATTTGGCAGGGCAATGGGAGCGATAGACAGAAAATGAGCAACTCTCCTCCTACAAACATTTCTGCCCTCCAAGAGTTTCTATTTAAGTAAGGAAATAGAGAAGTTGATCAAAGATCCCCGTGCAGTGTGACAAATGCACAAAACAAAACTGAACAGTAAGCTTGAGAAAGAGGGAAGGGTGTAGCATCACCTGAGGATGCAGTGGGGCTCAAAAACAGGGCAGTGGAAGGTTTTCCAAGGCTGTGTAGTATGAATCCTATATTAAGGAGTAGGACGGCCTGGCTGAGAGGTGAGAAACACATCAGGAGTAGGACCCATAAGGAAGTGTTTTCCAGGGAGTAGAAGATAAGGGACAGAGGTATGCAGGGACAACCATGAGGACAGAGCTGAATGTCCAAGATGGTCATCCTATGAAGAATGATAAATTATGGAAGGAATTTAAGGAATGAGAAAGACAGATGTGGCTACATGGATGAGGGAACAGAAGAGGGCAGATTACAGCACATTTGGAGTCTGTGGCTACCTGCACACATTTGCCCATGAAAAAGGATAATGGAGAAAGGAAGAGTTGAAGACCAGCATCAAAAGAGCAACAGGTGTGGGTCTTGCCCAAGTGTCAACCTGCAATGTACATACTGTGCTATTTCTGAAATCTTCATGCCTATATGCGGGAATTGTCAAGCTACCTTTCAAGGTTCCCTAGACTTCCCAGGAGATTTCTGTCAAAGTGATCCTGGTACAGGGAGAGGCTAGGAGAGCAGGGCAGCCTTCTCCTGAAATCTGAGGGCCATCTGCTTTCTATACTGGTGTTATACTTGCATTCTACTTGCAAAGACAAAAACTATCCACAGTATCTATGACTTCCTAATCTGAATTCCTAACATGTTAGGATTCCTAACATGAATTTCATTTCATTTCATTTCATTTCATTTCATTTCATTTCATTTCATTTCATTTCATTTCATTTCATTTCATTTCATTTCATTTCATTTCATTTCTTTCTTTCTTTCTTTCTTTCTTTCTTTCTTTCCTTCTGCCTTCCTTCCTTCCTTCCTTCCATCCATCCATCCATCCTTCCTGCCTTTCTTTCCTTTCCTTTTCTTTCTTTCTTTCTTTCTTTCTTTCTTTCTTTCTTTCTTTCTTTCTTTCTTTCTTTCTTTCTTTCTTTCTTTCTTTTAAAGGAATCCTTCTCCATTGTTGGTGGGAATTTATTTATTTATTCAATATGTATTTAGTACAGGGTCTCACTACACAGATCAGACTTATAGTGATTCTTCCTATTTTTCAGCCTCCCAAGCACTGGGATTACAGATGCACACCACCACACCTAGTCTCATTCGCCATCTCAGTGTGACGCAGGAGCAGGGCCAACACAGCACAGCAAGGATTGAACACTGGCCTCTGCATCTGCCTAAGCAGTTGCTTTAACCTGCTGAGCTATGTGGTCATCCCTTCTTTTTGTTTCTTCAGCAAGATTTCTCCTCTAATGAAGCTCAGGTCACACAGCTAAGTCTCAGGCCAGCCTGTGGCATTAAGCAGCCTTCTCCCCAGAAGAGGTGTGGTGGCTCTGGAGTGGACCGACATCCACACTGTTGGTGTACTCAGTTATGCCCAGCCACCACCCATAGTTTTCAGGTGAGTATAGAGGTCCTCAAGGAAAGGCCTTGAATCTGGCTAGAATCTGAGCTAAAAAGGGTCATGATTTGATGGCTCCAATCTGGCAACGGGGTGAGAGATCGCCACGTATGGGGATGTTCTAGCAGCTGCGTCACAGAAAGCAGAAGTTCCCTTCCTCCTGCACCACACGAGGCTCCATCGTCCCTACTGTGGCTCTAGTCTGTGCAAGATGGATGAGATGGGTGTGAAAGGAGTAAGCCAGTTCTCCAATGGCCACAAGAAAGAGAAAATACACCAATTTAGAAAAGGAGCAGATCCAAGGAGATTAAAAATCAACCCAAACTAGCAACTAATCTAATTTGGAATCCATAAATTTTGGGGGTCCATGAGACACAGGTATCAAAGTAAAGCCATCTGGGCCAGAGGTGATGATGTAGGCCTACTAAGTCCAGCATTCTAGTGGTAAAGGCAGGAGGATCACAAGTTCAAGACTGACCTAGGCAACTCAGTAAGACCTTGCCTGGCATATGTGGGATGGATGTCAGCACAAAGGCGAAAGGGAGAAAGACTCCCTATAGGAATTTTTCAAATTCTAGTGGGTCAGCAGTAGGTGGTTCTAACTCATGGAATTTGAGGCTATTACTGGGAATATGAGTTTCACTTACTGGCTGGGAAAAGTCAATTCACACTGAGACCTTAATTAAAAATGACAGTTTGTGGGCTGGGACTATTTGAGGGAGCAAGTTTGTTATAGCCTCAAACAGTGCACTTAAATCTTTTTAAAGAAGCCAAATTGTACACTCCAAATGAATGTGTAACAAACAAATGCTGGTTTTCAGCTGCAGCAGAGGTGGGACCAGGAGCCACATCTGCCCAACCCTATCCTCCATGGGAAGCTCTGCAGCTCAGCTCCAGCCCCTCAGTAACTTGTAACTGTTCTGTGGCTCCTTGTTTCTCCCTGCACCTGCATGGTAGAGGCCAAGGGCATTGAGCCCAACTTTCTTGCTGATTCACTACATCAGCGTTAGCCATGGGGATGCAAAGTCACCGGGGATGGTTTTAAAAGTCAGATGAAAGGAAGACTGGGGACCAGCTTGTTAGAGGAGGAATTCAAAGCAGATTCTAGGACCATTTGATTTATGTATCATTTGGAAGGCTAACACCTTTTGACATTTACACGTCATAGTTAGGAACTTTCCAGAGGACTAAAAACATGAAAATACAATTTGAAAAACTTCAGGTTTTTAATCTAGGTTACTTATATGAGGAATGTTCTTTCCAAAAAAAATGACTATGAGCAAAACAAACTGCCTTAGGTCATGCTTTATGTTTTTAGATGAACTGATTTGCTTAGTTTTTCTGCCATCTTCTTAATTTCCTTTCATTCACTGCAGCCAACTGTAAATGGTGACGTGTTTTAAGTGTGTCTGAACTGCAAGAGTTCTGAAAAAGCTGTTGTTTCACTACAATAAGGAATATGTGCAGGAACTTGTAACTCACGATGCAGAGCAAAAATGGAATCTGGATGCTCCAAGTAAGTACCTCCACATCATCCTGTTCTTACATTTCACTAAGAAAAATTGTTTTCCACTTTCAACTCTATCAGAAATTTTGTGCACATCCAAATGTTTCGTAGATCTGTTCCTTGCACTCCCAACTCCAGTGCCTTCTGCTGCACTCCTACCCCTACCCAACTCCACTGAGAGCTTCCATGTTCCTCACCATTATGATGATTTGACAATATTCAATCCTCCTCCTTGCTCCTGAGACCCCATCTCTGCAGAGCGGTCAGGATTCCTGAACATGGAAGGAAGACCTACTCTACACAGGCCCACGGGGTCAGCAATACTTGGACCAGCCCACCTGCCTCTGAGGCTGCCCTGTCCACCAGCTCCCTTCCTACTCCACCCTCACAACCTCCTTTGACTTGTGAACATGTCAGGCTTCTTCTGAACTCAGGCAAGATCTTGGTATTTTTTGTGAGCTTGGCCTGGGATGCTCATTGACTGGATAGTTTTAGAACTCCTTCTTTTTCATACTTTAGCTCTCAAGTGAAAGGTCATGTCCCCAGCGAGCCTTACCCTGAACTCTCAGTGTAACACTGTCCCAGCATAACACAAACTCTCTGTCTTCACTCTCTGAATGCGTGCATGCATGCGTGCGTGCATGTGTGTGTGTGTGCGTGTGTATGTTTCCTGGTTTACTGGCTATCTCATCCACTAAAACATTAGCTCTATGACAAAAAGGAGGCATGAATTCCACATCCTTAGTACATAAAATAATGCAGAGCTCTCAGAATAAACCCAGTACACGCCATGCCTGTTCAATGAATGAATACCCATGCATAAAATGATAAGACCATGAATTTCTCATGACATTTTAAAGTATTGTCATCTTGCATTTGGGGCTAAAACTATGAAGCAAACAAACACAGACCAAATACATTTAATGATCTATTTGAAGACATCCTCTGATTAATTTTATCAACAATAGTTCCCTGAAATCATAGTAATTACCTCAGAAAAACAATTATATGTTAATTGAGACTTATAACATGTTTTTAAGAACTGTATTAATGGAATCATGATAATCTCTCAACATAATGCAACATGCAATTCAGGTTCACCAAGGCTTTCTGTGGATCTTATTTCAACCTGCTTCATGGACCAACCAGTCATTCCTAAAATATGCTACTAGAAAATTCTTCTACTAACTAAACCACATTTACTTCTCCAAAGAAGAAAATAAGACAATACAAATATTGCTAAAATATTATTGATCACCATAATCTATATAACTTACAGATACTACCATATTTTCCACACATTATGAATTATAACTTACTTATCTACAACTTGTAAGATGGATTTTTCTTTTGTTAAAATGAGTTCTGAATATATGCATGACAACTCAACTATAAGTTCATGGTGACCTATTCCATGTTATGCCTAAGAGCGGCGTTGGTGGTATAGTGGTGAGCATAGCTGCCTTCCATGTTATGCCTAAGATGATTGATATTTAGACAGATAGTTAGGGTAAACTGAAATGCATATGTTACAGGGTAATAATAAACTTCTCTTCTGGTGGGTTATCAACCAGAGTTTGCAGATCAAAAATTAGAGAAAAGGAAGGGCTGCAAGGTCAGCCAAAATTTTGGCCCTAGCCTTTCAAGGTCAGTGAAGACCCAGGATATAGGTGAGCCTGTACTGTAACATCACATAACTCAGTTGCATCCCAAATTTTCTGATCAAGGAGATTATGGGGCCACAGAGGAAAGTGATCATGATGTATAGTGTGCCTAAGGAGAGTCATATGGAAAGAAAACATGCTCTCAGGCTTTCACAGAGAGCAAATTGGTCAAGCAATGGCTGTGACTCATCCATAAGGCTGACACTGACAAAGGATCTACAAAGTGCAGTATGGGGTTACAGGATAAATCCTGAGGGTACGTCACTGACCTTACCAAATACAAAAGTTACATTTTTGTTATACAGGTCTTGCTTTATCTTGGTCTTAACCATCCAGCAGAAAAGTATAAAAATGAGGTATATAAAGTAAAGCCATATAAATATGCTGAACTGTGAAAGGCTCAAGTCAACAACTTCTGCAGATAACCCACTACTATTGTGGACTGCTGGACTGTGTTGGATTGTTTTGCTGAATTCACACACTTATAGTATTTAAATGCCAATGGAATACTCATCTCTGATAGGACTAAACAAAAAAGGGGGATACAAAGGAAGGGCCATTTTGTATTTGCATATACAGAATAGTCAGGATAGATATACAGTTACTCTTGCTTAATTCAATGAGTAGAAAGATTTGTTCTAATAGTGTTTAGATAGGATATCCTGTCTATGGATAAACACTAAGAAGATAAAAATGTACAATGTATTAATTATTGAAACTGTCCTATTAATCAGTTTTGAAACTGTCTCATTGCTATTTGTTTCTCAATAAAATTAAAAAAAATAAGTTCACGGTGGATGTGGACTAATGAATTCTTTCTAAACTGCTACCATTCTACCCTATTGTACAAAAAAAAGAATGAGGTTTCACTTCAATTTTATATTTTTACCACTTAAGAAATCCTCAGAAAATATTTGTCAAATCTAGTATCATTCAGATAATAGCAAGCACAACAGCTTAGCTCTGTTAAACATTTAACAAATTTCTGTTAAATGAACTTAAAATGTGAAAAACAAAAAAATTAAAAAGGCAGGTAAACTTCTGTTTTAAGGACATTTAACATTTAAAGCAGGTCAGTGAAAATTCAGATGCTGGTTTTATGCAAAGTACTTTTGTCAGTTGACCAGCATGAAGGGAAAAATAAAGTAGTGGGGTAGATGCTATGTGGAGAATGGGCCTCTTAGATGAAAGCAGGAGAATGTAGCAACCTAGAAGACTAGGAAACAGCATATAGAGCCTGCAAGAGCTAGGTGTATATTCACTCCTAAAGAAGGCTGGCGGTGAGAGGAGAACAAAAGGCCAGATCTCGGGAGACAGCACACCTACATCTTATTCTCAACGGCCATGTCGCACACACGGTACATTTAGAAAAATCATCCCTGTGTAACTGGCAAATGAACTTCTGGCCACTACCATCCCATCCCTCACACAACTGATGGGGGTAGGGAGTGCTGAGATAACGAGTAGGAATTCTGCAGGTGCCAGCCTCCTCAGTCTCCCTGTCTAGAGCTTGTCACTTCTGCTTCAGCAAATATCATTACCCAAGACAAACACTATTTAAATCCACCTTTCCTCCCTTCTGACTTTTAGTCAGTGACTAGCTAGAATTATTTTCAAAACAATTCTCAGTCACATAATTTATCCTCGTAAGAAACATCTGAATGCCTATTATATATCAAATACTGTTACGCGCTCAAGGTCTGAAATTGTTCCTATCTTGGTTCTATTTGTGGGCCATAAAAAAGTATTGCAATAAAGCCTTGTCTCTGTGGATGTCATTTTATCCTTTTCAGTCATTAATTCAGCTTCTTTGTACTTCCAATCTTCATATACAAGGGAAGACAGCACAACTCTTAAGTTGTGACATTCATGACAACTCATATTCATGCCCTGTGACATGATACTCATATCTTTCCAAAAAAGACTAAGAAGTAAATATAAGCCTACGTAATGTTGTCTTAAAGTACCCATCTTCATACAACTGTACACAAAAGTCAGAATTTTTGAGTGAACTGCATCTTAATAAATGACAACCTTAAAAGCAAACCAAGTATATTAAATGCTGTATTTTAGCTTGTTTCAAAGCTCAGTTTTCCCCTCTAAACCTGCATTAAGTAATCAATGATCCTGTTCTCCTGTTTATTTTTAAGTACCTTTTTTCCCACTGTGAATATTATTAATCTATACATGAGTTGAAGAATTATCTCAGACCCAATGAAATTCATGTACCAAAACAAAGGCAACTATGTTGATTATAAGTAGAAAATTCCCAACACAAGAAAGTAGTCAGGAGATATATTGATAAGAACATAGTTTCTTAAAACAAAATACATTCACCCATCTGTCTGTCTCTCACATACAAAATGAGGCTTTGCAAGAAATTATTTCAAATCCTTCAACCTAAAAAATTAGATGCTCCTTTATTAATGTAGCAAAATTCTGGCAGAATCATAATAATACTTATATGTTAAGAAAACTATTTTGGTGCTCATCTGATCTGAAAAGTAGGTTTTAATTTTTAAGGAAATGACTAAATATGTTTGCTATTACTTTTTCTCCTTATAATAAAGGCTTTCTAATTTATTCTTTCTAATTCAAAGTCTTGCTCGGCTTTCTTCTGCCAAAATTAACACTAATGTTAAAATTATGAATGTCAATAAAATTACCTGTGTAACAGATGCTAAGACTCCTCATAAAAATAGTCATATGTGTCTATAAAATGTGCAGAGCCCACTAGGACAGCATAACTTTATTTCTTTCACCAACTTATTCACCGAACTGTGAACTTGCCAAGTCTTATCCTGAAGGTCTCTTGGCTTAGGGCAATCATCCATTCTCTGACATTAATAGCTAAGTGGACGACTTCTCTTATGCATAGCATCAAATAAATCTTATATTTTACATTTAATTCAATGTGTTAACCTTAATTTTATGTGTAAGTGTTGTTTGGTTCCTTTAACAGAAGGTCTACTACAATATTTTTCAAAAAGCTGTTTTGAAAAGAAAACACATATTCCTTTCCTATGCACTCGCTTGAAGACCACAGCGCCTCCACAGAGGGGGCAGAGCATATGGCTCCCATTAGCTCACAGGCTGCTCTGCTTCCTTTGAAACCAGATTACTATACTTCACTTTCAAATGTTTGTATTTGACATCTGAAAGAAAACTTGACATTGAAAAAGGCACTGTTACCAGTTTACTATAGGTTTCTTTTAAATGCCACTGGTTTCCAAACTTTAAAGTGAGCTTTCATTGCAAAAGTTAATGGAAGGAAATGACATAAAAAAGAATTTTAGGATATTTAGAAAGGCTGTAACTGCTTTTAGAAGGTTCCATAATGGTTTATTTCAACACTTGATGAGTTTCTTAAAGGACCTATTTATTTATTTATTTATTTATTTATTTATTTATTTATTTATTTGGTACAAGGTCTTTCTACACAGTTTGGACTCATAGCAATCCTCCTATCTCAGCCTCCCCAGTGCTGGGATTACAGGGGTGTATCACCACACCCAGTTTCATTGGTTGGCAAGGGTTACCTAGGTACTGGGGCCCACATAGCACAAAGTACCAGGGATCAAACCTGGGTCCTTGCACTTGCCTGCCAGGCAGGTGCTTAGAGGGCTGACCTATCTCCCTGGCCAAGAAGGTCTAATTTCTAAGGTATTGTAATAATAAATTACTTATAAATAATAAATTGGAGACATGATCAATAAAATTCAAATTAATTGTGTCCATCAGCTATGAGTTACTAAGAAAGTTCTAAAGAGAGTTAAGAATAATCCTGCAGGCTTATGACACACACCAATTTGTGTTGACAGCCCCTGTTTCAGAAATCTTTCTGTTTATTAGCCTGGTCTAATGTAGAGATTCAACCAAGTGAAAAAACAAATCAATCGACACTTTGGTTTATAGAAGAAACCTATCATCTTTCAGTATATACTCTCATTAGTCACAGTAGCTATTGCTTTGCTCCTGAGATCTGAGTACTGAGGAAACATTATCATGGAATAAGAAGAGGTAAACAGATCAGAGGAATAGAAGAACAATCTACAGAGACTGATGATTGCTGGCTAGAACCCCCTGGCTAGGGAGTTCCCCTCCCCATCCTTGAAGACAACCACTGACGATATCTCTTATAGCATCTCATGCTTTGGACCACTGAGCTGTTTCCAATAGATTTGAAACTGAAAAGTTAGGGTGGAAATATGAGCCACAGAACAATTACATGCTTCAGTGCCTCCAACTTTTGCTAAAGCTCCATATCATAATCCACCAACTCCTCTAAGGGTGGTCTGTGTGAGGCACTACCGAACAAAACCTAGCAGAGTGCTACTTGCACACAGGCACTCAGAGTTTGTTGACTGAATGGGCCCCATACTTAAAGACAAGATGAGGTATGGCCCAGCTATCTGCCAAGATGTTTATGACACCAGCCGTTATGTTGCTCTCTAGACCCTCAGCCAGAATTAGTTAAAGTCATTTACACTGAGGATAAAAATCATAATAAAATACTAGTCCTAGATGACACCAACTATTAAGATCTCTCAGATGTCACAGAATTCTCTAAGGCACCTAGATAAAAACCAGTTCTATGATATGGCACCTCCCTTCTTATAGTAAATGCTTCAAGCAATTTCTATGGCAAGCCATCATATACTTCTCTTTCAACTTTACAATAAAGTAGAACCTGGTCTCATACTAGGGATGCCTTAATTTGCACTGATGATATATGCCAATCACAGTTTAATAAAGGCAGCTAAGGGCCATTTTAAAGGCCACTTTTTCCTCTGCTTTGTAAAGCAGAATCCCCATAGGTGCTTCTCAACTTTTGTATTTTCTGCTTTATCAGTTTAGGTACCACAACTTTACTATGACTGATTTCTGTAAAACACAGTTGTAATTGAACAACAAAATCTACTTAAATATTATTCATGTGTAAATGAACTCTTTTTCCCAAATTACAACAAACTTTTACTGAATAACTGCTACAGATTTCCTGACAAGTGAATACCCTACCACACATCCAACTGGTTATTATCAAAGCACTATCCAAAAATTTTGAGGATGAAAGACAGAACCACAGGTCAAGATAGATATACAGAAACAACTTCCAACTCACTTGGGAGTTCCAACTTGCAACTTCTAAAATTTGGAATTACAAAAAAAAATGGTAAAGACCATGGACTCTCCCATCACACATCAGGTACATTCAAAGCCAAATTCTGCCTTCATTAGTTGTATCATTTGGGGTAAATGAGTATATTTTTTTCAATCTCAATTTCTTTTTACACAATGTGTACACACTGCATAGAGGCACAGGTGTATTTAAAGGATAGTTGATGAATGCTTCTACTGTCTCTGAGAACTAATAAATATTTAATAGTTGTTGGTGAGGCCAGGAAGATGGCTCAGTGGAATAAGTGTTTCCCTGGCAAGTGCAAGGGCCTGAGTTCAATCCCTGGTTCCACAATAATAATAATAATAATAATAATAATAATAATAATAATAATAATAATAGTTGTTGGTATTACAAATATCTTCCCCAAGTCTAAGTTGAACCAACTTACTCCTTTACAGTGCTTGAATTTATACCAACAGGAAATTCATTTAACTCAAAGAGAAGTCTTTCAAAAAAAATTAGAGCTCATCCTTCTCTTAACAATAACAGCCCTTTAGGAACAGTACAAGCTTTCTTGTTTACAATTTACACCTCAAGATAAGAACAATCAGTGTCTAGGGAAATGTGCCTAACTCCTGTGGTTTATCTTAGCATTAACGTAATCTATGAAAATTCTTTAATTTAATTTTTCAAATGGACACACATTTTTATGCATATTTGGGGGCACAATATGATAAATTGGTTTGCAAGATACAATGATCAAAGGAGAGTAATTAGTATTTCTGTCTCCTGAAATTTTACTATTTCTAAGTGCTGGGAAACTTTAGATTCAACTAGTTAGTTTGAAATTCATCCTATATTGTTTCAGATTATAGTTACCCCATGGTGCTAGAGAACAACAGGGCTAATTCCTCCAGTCTAATTCTACTTTGGTACCCATTATCTAGTCTCCCTCTAGCCCTCCTTCCTGTTCCCTTCCCAGTCTCAAGCATCCTTTCTTCCTTTATAAAGCACTTTGTAAGCTTCTACAAATGACTGAGAACATGTGGTATCTGTCTTTCTTTGTCTGGCTTATTTCACTGAATATGATGTTCTACAGTTCCATAAAAATTAACAAAAGAAATAGTTCTAATCCTCTACAACAAATTAATACTTTTCAACACTCCCCCCTTCTTAATCAACTATTTACTGAATGGTTACTATATGTAGGGAATTTCTAGATGATGTATATTATAGAGAAATACCTTTATCTATGCCTTCAGCAAGCTTACAATTTAGGTAGCAAAATGAAATATAAGCAATTATGAAATATTTACATTAGTATTCAAATCATCCCTTGAAGAGCTATAATGAGAAAATGTAAAACTGACTTAAAAACTGATTCTACAGTGAGAGTTCCCAGACTAAGAAATGACCTCCTGGGGCATCACTGGGAGAACTTATGCGGGAAAGAAATTTTGACTAGGGTCTTTGAGTAGAATTAATGAGATACATTATACAGTTTTATTCTCCACATGCTATGCTTGTATTTTTCCTGACCAAACACCCTTTGAAATTGACTCAGCATTTCAACTTTATTCTAAAAATTCACAGTACTGTATACAGAGACAACTTGGACAACTAAGAAAGGAATATGAGAATGGCTGTGATGACAAAGAGAAAGGAGAGGTGTAAGCAGCCTATCTGGCAGAGGGTTTGCATTCTTTTAAAATGCACTGATTAGGTATGGAAATGACACTAATGATTCAATATTCCCAAAAGATCTTTAATAAACAAGAGTGCTAAAACTATGTATTTCATGAGGTGGTAAGACCAGGTTTTTAGATGTACTACATTTCATACGAAAATATGGCATATAATATACTTTTCAGGACAACACTTAACGTTTCACAATTGTTTTCCTTAAAAAGCTTGTGTATGAAAAGCCCACAGATGCTACAAGAAAACAACTTTGTCATCACTGGAATCTTAAAACAGACATGATGAAACACGCTTACTTCCTCACAATCCACGGCAGCCTCAGGTTAAGGTTGGTCTGGGAAATAGTCCCTGAGCACATAAATCAGGCTTTCTTGGACTGTACTGTATTGCAAATACAACTGCAGACCAAACAGCATGTAGCATTTCAGGGACTGTACTTTAATTGACAAGGTAAAACTTTCAAATAATATTTACTGAAATCCTCTCTTAGGGAAATGAAAGAGATATACAGATGATGAAAATGTGAGGCACCTTAATTATTTCCCATCTGCAAATCCTGCAGTTGTTGATTTTGCAGCTCTGATGACACGATGACTCATGCTGGTGATGTCACACGAGGTGGGCAGCCTCTATGAAATACTCGAACTGCCCACGATGGAGGTAACAGCAAGACCACTTTTCAGAGTACAGCCTGCTCTCCTCACAGATGTTGTAGCTATTTTACCATATTTCTTTGCACACAACCATTCTTGAAAGAAAATCAGGGGAAACCTACCTGACCCGTTCTGGACTGGCTCCATCCCCCAGGTACCTTTGACACTAACGCCTGGTGCATGCTAGGGGGTGGCATCCAAGCATAAGAAGGAGCCAGTAACAGAAACGGACGTCCTAGAATCTGTAATAAGAAGAAAGAGTAAACTGTCGAGTCATAGTATCCTAAATGAGCATTTCAGATTGGCTATGGACGACCCAGGGAACACAAGAGGAACATGGTACTTTACCTTGGTAGATCTACTTTTAAAAATGAGCTCCAGAACTCTCAGCTCTTCTTACAATTCAGGGCTTGAGATACTGGCACAAATTCAGTACAAAATCTGGCAAAAACCACCTTAAAAAGGCTCTGTGAATGTATTTTGCTGGTAACATTTTTTAGGAAGGCAAAAAGTAATCATCTTTACCATTCCTTTATCCTATTTGCATGGCACAGCTGGAATCCTGTTCCGTGCCTACCCCATATATCACAGCCGCTCACACTGAGCCAACATCTCACTGCAGTACCTCGGGAATCTGCAGTGTCACTCCTCTTCTGCCTGTTCTCTGCAAAGTGAAGTCATAGGGATGGATCAGCCAACCTGACTTCTCACTACCCTGCCCAGAATCCTTTGTGAGCTGATATGAGTCATCGCTCCAAGAAAAGCTACAGCCTGTGTGTGTGTCTGTGCAGGCTCCTTTGTCTGTGCAGTGTGGAGACTCGGGGCGGGAATGGAGCCCAGGCACGGGGCTGCGCAGGGTGCAGGATCCTGTCCAAGGGGCACAGGTGTCCTCATGTGTATCAGCACCGTAACAGTAAAAAGGGCACCTGAGGAAGAGCACACACATTAAATTGATCTGGCATCACATACTCACCAGTCCGTAATCATTGATCTGACACATCTTCCTCAATTTTTTTAAAGCTCACTTTTCCTCGTGATGAAGAATGGCTCCGTCCTGTGTGTAACAGGCGGTTCTACTGTATATTGGATCAAAGTTTAGCTGCAGCGAGCTATTTGTCATGAATTCCAGTTGCCCTGCAAGTCTTTGCAAGCCCAGTCTCCTCACTCCCCACGCATCCCTGGCGAGCTTGCCGCCTGGGCAGCCAGTGCCGCGAGCGTCAGCAGCCAGGCAGCTCTGCTGCTGCCGATAAAGACAGCGTCGGGAATGAGGTCACTGTGTCAGGCACATGCCCTCAGCATGAGGTGCTCCCGCGCTTGCAGCACAACTGGTAGAAGTCAGATTTTTCTTTATGTTGCTGCTTCCTTTGTTTTGTTCTTTTTAATCCTATGCCTAAAACCATTAAGGCAAGAAAATCAATTTTATATCTGCATAAATGTCCTTTATGTTGCACCTTTTGTTCCCTTCACCTTGTTATCACACACAGTAATTGATACATACATATGTGCACATATTGTGTACACACACACACACACACACACACACACACACACACAGAGCCTTATTTCAACAGAAGCACAGAGAAAACATTTGGTCTTTTATTTACGGTACCAAGAAATAACACATAAATATTTCAAGAGGAAAAAAGAGGACAGAATTACAGGAATATCAGCAATCACATAAAAACCAGAGAAAAATAAAGTCACAGTGATAAAGAATATTTAAGAAAGAAATTCTATAGTGCTAGTAATAATACTGACCAAACTCCCAAATTTTCCTCCTCACTATCTCAGCTCTGGAACCAAACCACTAATTATCTTACACTCTGAACTGAAATAAATTCGGGCAGATGATGTTTGTACAGGAGTTTCAACCACAAGCGGCTAAGTCGCAAAGAGCACCAAGTGCCAATACACTGGGCATCAGGAAGTACAAAAACATCAGGAAGCCTTGGTAAAGGAGCGGAAGGGTTCTCGTGGGTCGCCAGAAGCAGGACTAGATTCTCTCCTAACTCTGGTGACCCAGCTTGTGCTCAAGCACATCATCCCAAGAAGCTCAAGGCACATCCCATGCCAGCCATGCCCTCTGGGGAGTCCATAGTCACCCTCCCCTGTCACCTCCCTACACACTGGTTCTGCCCTTAGCAAGCTGGAAAATGTATAACCTACTTTTGTCTGTTAACTCATCCGGTAGCTACAAATGGTCATCTGATCCCCATATTCCAGATCGTCTCTTCTCTAGTTCCCTCCAGTTTGAGAAGCCTAATGGACATGTAGACTATGTGCAATATTTATTCAGTGGTTGATTAATACACTCAATTTGAATGTTAATAAATAAAATCTTTTCAGCACCTTTAACATCTGGTGCTTTTCAAAAATCTCTCCCTTCATGAGTTCATTCCTTACTGACTTTACCTTTCAGTTCCCCTCCTACTGTGCTATGGACTCCAGATGTGACCTCTGTACAGTACTGTCCCCTCCTGTATGCTAGACACTATACTATATTCATGTGGTCTGAGATCATGATTGATTTTTGCTATTGCATTTTTTTTTTTTTTGAGACAGGGTCTCACTACGCAGTTCAGGCTGGCCTTAAGCTCATTTTGTAGCTCAGGCTGGTCTCGAACTCACAACAATCCTCCTGCCTCAGCCTCCTGAGTGCTGGAATTACAGGCATGTGCACCAAGCCCAGCCAGCTATTACATTTTACTGTTAATTCTATCCTAGTACAATGAAGCCAGCCTTTTGGCATTTTTTAAAAACTCTTTGTGAGTTAGGCTTAATCAAATATGGTTCAATTTTTATTTCCCCTTCCAATGTATTAATTCTTCTCTCATCCAGGTCTTACCCAAAGCTAATGGCTTACACTGAGCCTTGGGACCACCGGGGCCTCCTACCAAAGCAGCTGAGAGCTTACCAATTCTTTTTGAGTTTGGCTTTGTCCTTAGTTTTAAATACACCAAATTTAGCATGCTCCTTTCAATCCAAGTCTTACTATGTAAGAAGCCTAAGGAGTACCTGTAGCTGAAGAATTCACTGATGTAATTATAAGATATTAAAATTAAACAGAAGTATCATTATCCCAGGCAATTTAAGACTTAGACCAAGTCTTCTAATACATGATTAAATAAGATAAAGAAAAAAAAGATACTAGATAATCACAGAATAGGAATGGAAAATTATAAAAAATGTATTTAAATTTTCTAATATCCAAACATACATGTTTGCATCTCCATATGAGCCTACTAGAATACTCACTTATAGAAACACCTAATTGTTAGGAGGACACAGCACTAAGCAGGTACCATCTTGAAAAATGAACTGTCAGAGCTAGGATCTTAAGTTAGCAAAATTGGCTCCAGAAGCTGTGCCTTTAATCATTATACATAGTGCTTCTTGATTATAAAATAACTACTGAAGACAGCAAAATTAAGAAACTTTTACCTCAATTTTTAAATTTAAATTGAAGCCAATGGCTCATTTGGCACATTAGAACAAAGAGGTTAAGGTCATAAGTTGGTTCCCTTGAGTGCTTTTGCCTTAGCACAGTTTAAAAGTTCTAACCAACCGACTGCCCTCCAGCCTCAGTCAGCAGCAGATGTTTCCTCAACAACCACAGGAAAAGTACACAGGACCACTGAACACTGTAAACACAAGCTTTTCATTCTGCTCTACAAATAGCAACCTGGGTTTTATGGTGGACATCAAGTAGCTTCCACTCACGTATACAGGCAAGAAAGGCACTCTGAAGTTTTAGATACCAGTGTTTGGCAGAGAGGGAAGCTTCAGATCAACTCCAGCCACAATTAACGGCCTTCCTTCTCTCCCTGGTGCTTCCTGCTTCTTTTAGTAACAGCTTCATCATTACAGTAAAGATTTACAAACATCATACAGGCTATCCCAAAGGTGATTTGCTCAGTTGATGAGGTGTGGGCAGAGGCTGTGCTTGGCACTTGACTGGTTTCTTGGCAGAAGATTAAATAGTAGTAACACTTAGTGACATAGTCATGCAGAATCTTAATAAACACTTGGATGACTAATGGTCTAGCACAGTCTTAGAACTGCTGCACTTGATAAAGCAGAAGCAATAAATACTCTTAAATCAATTAAAAATATTTGTTGAGGGCCTAACTGAAATGACCTTTGGTAACTTGGGGGATTTTTAATATTCAAAATATATAAAAAGGGTCTGAGAAATGGCTCAGTGAAATAAGCTCTTGCCTGGCAAAATATATAAAATACACACTGGTATCCACACTGGTACACAAACATTTTCATGCACAAATCACATTGCCTCTTCCTTAAAATGCACCCAACAAGATAAGATACTCACACATCACAAGTGCAAAGAATACAAGGCAGAGTCTGTCACGGGGACGGAACAGGTAACAGGTGCCCAAGAGAATTCAGGAGAAAAGAACCTGGGTTGGAGCAGACAGGAATGGCTTCAAGGGAAGTGCAAACTTGTCCTAGAATCTGGACAGGTGAAAGAAAAGAGAAAGGACATCCCATATGTTAGACCATAATCTCCACGGAGTGGGGGATTTTTGCATGTGCTGTTTACAGATGTATTCCTGAAAAGGGCCTAGGCAGCAGTACGCACTAGGTAAATGTGTGTTGAAGGAAGGAGTGTCCTGGAGAGACAACATGAACCATGGCAGGGAGTTATCAATGGAAGAGAAATGGAGAATGATAACACTTGCCTGGGGCTGCGGATTCATACTAGGATGGAGAGGGAGAGGAGGTAAGAGGAATGCTCCAAGACTGTGTTCAGGACAGTCTTTAACAGATAAGAAAAAAGAACCACTATACATTTGCATTAAGTTTCATTTGGCATTTGTTGTATCAATTAGTGATCCTCCTCTTAAAGAAGTATTGCACCTATGAACCCCACATTTTTAAAGATAACTTATATTATTAATATGACTATTGGCTAGAGGAAAGGTCTGTGATGATAAGGTCAGATGTAGCTTCTGAAGTGCCTTACTTCTCCAATTACCACTTCCAAGTATGTGATGCCAGATTCTCTTCCCTTTGCAAGATTGGGCCAATAGGGGAGAAAAAAAAATACTAGTTTATAGTAATAGTATAAAAAAATCTGTCCTAATTCAAGTCAATGAATATTTATTAAATATAACATGTAAAGACATGATGCTTGTGGCTGAGGTCAGTATGAAGATGAATGAGACACAGCCTGTCTACTCACAGTTCAGTAGCAACCTCTGATTCACTCAAGCCAACGAGGAAACAAGAACAAAGAAGGATGGTTACTTCCGATATGAGAAGAAGTCATCAAAGAAGCACAGTAAGGAAACTAGGAAGTGTTCTGGGAAGAGGGAGGCATCTGAGGCACAGTATGGGTAAGCGGAAACAGAAAAGATGAGGACATCTTTCTAGGCAGCAAACGTGAATGGACAGAGACAACGTGGTTAGAGTGCAAGGTAATTTGGAGACCGACTGGTGATCTATCTAGCTTGGCTGGAATAGAAGGATTTGAATGAAGGAGACAGGCAACGAGAAACACAAACAGTCTTGCTGGGCTGAGCTTTTGAAGAAAATTAAATGGTTGAAGAACGACATTATAGGTTTTTAATAAGGGGTTGATGTTACTGATGCTGAAAGTTTCAGCTATTCTGGCAACAACCTATAGGATGCACCCAAAGGGTGATGATTATTGAGTTAAGGTATGAGCCTATATTAAGAGACTGAACAAGAAGCAATTTTTAATCAGAGAAGACAGAGATAGAGGGATGTAAGAGACTATTCTCCATTTCATGAAAGCCCTCAAAATTTCCAGTCTGACTATTAGAGTATGATCAAGAATGCATTTCTAAGCATATCACATCCATCTGAACACTAGCCTACAACACGAGCCATGGTAGCCTGGCATTTGGTGAAGCTCCCAAATACAACATTAATTTGAACTGAGAAATTTTTTTAAAAGATGAGAACTCCTCTAAAACAAGTACCTGGGCACCAAGAACAGATTAGATTTTTCTGGTTGCACAAAAGCAGATAAAAAGACACAAATTAAAAATCTGGTGAAAAGCAATTTCAAAAACACGAATTTCTGTAGTTCCTTTGTCTGTGTCATCTACATAATTCTATGAGAGGCAAGATCTGCACTAATGGTGGTTGGACAGGATATTATGTCGGCTTTTAGTACTATGGTCATCCACTAGGTAAATAATTATTGAATTTTTGATATAATTCAGGTATAAAAAAATAAGATAAGTAAGCAACTACACTCTTAATTCACTGATAAGAGATATCTGCTAAAATAATATCTGTA
>PVKA01006042.1:0-86298 GCA_004027165.1 Ctenomys sociabilis | reverse complement strand
GGACTATCTGCGAGTGACAGATTTTCTCAGTGCATTTTTACATTTGGAAAAAAATTTCACTTTCAAGGTGTCTCACCTATAGTTTTCTCTCAAATGGTTTGATATTACAAAATATCCTTCCTGACACGTTCTCTACGCCATGTTGGTATTTGCTCAGTATGCTAAAATATGGTGCATACTTGAGAAAACACATGAGGTTATTAAGCCAGGCTGTATCAGTCGGTTGTGGATATTCCAGTGCATTTTCACTCGCAAGCAGCCTAATATCATCTAAGCATGTGCCAAATCCCTCCAACACTCATCTTCTCCTCAACCACCGGACATCACTATACCAATATAGAGCACTGTGCTCTGCTGGAACCTCATCAAAAACACTCTAAACTCTCAAAACGTAAGAACACACGCCACGATGCACTTCCCCCGTTTTCTGGCATCTTTGAGAGTGTTGTCTACACTGCTGCTTTCCCGGGCACAAAGAGCTTCATGGCGCAAGCACGGTGAAGCGGAATGACTGGACGGCTTGCTTTTTAACAAACAACTGTACAAAACTACGTGTTGTCCCCACTATTTACTGGTAAATCACTAGTAACTGAAAGCCCTCTTTCTGGTTTTAGGTCTTGTCACAGAAAGCTCTCTATCAAAACACTGCAGACATTGACCCTTTGTGTCCTTCCAAGCAAAGAGACTCCTTTCACCAGCTCTTCTCTCGTGACTTCACCAACAGCATGACATAAAATCGCTTTCCCCGTGCCTGGTTCTGTCTGGGCTCTCATCCCAGCACACGGAGTAACAAAGCGCCTTTCTCGAGCCAGCGGCGAGCTGCTGAACAGCATCCCTTGCCAGAGCAGGCATTGATCTCTAACAGCAGTTTTGCTAAGTGGCATCTCAGACACACTGTATAATTTTATGCTCAATTGGTAACCATGAAGAAGGGAGGCGCTCCCAGACAGCATAGCCATTTTGATAAAATGCCCATCAAAGGGGCTATGTCTCACTGTGCGTAGCGAAATTTGAAAGCTAGTAGGTATCACATGATTTATTTTAGAAAGACAGTGGCAAAAACTAAGGCACTGGGAATGATATTCCTCAATTTCCCTTCAAGAAATTCTTTCCTTACAGTGTCACCAAGTTCAGCAACACTTTTGTGTTTAGTGTCAAAGCACCGTCTGACACGGATGTGTGACATCCAATGCTTTCCCACTGCATTAAATTATTTCATCCAGGCCTTTTGGAAGGAACTATGCATTTTCAGTTTTGCTCTTTTTTTTTTTCTGCTTAGTAATTTCTTGATGTGTAAGATCTGGAGTCTATAGAAACATGAAATTTAAAAAATGAATGTCCAATACAAAGCAATTGCTATACCAAAATATTAGTTAACACTCTGATTTGGATATACCCTGAATCAACAACCAATGATAATGACTCAGCGGGGGTCCCTCATAATTTGCTAACTTTCTGTGCAAGGGGGCAACATTCTACCAACTACCACCTTTTGTCCTCCTCTGAGAAAAGCATCTTTCAAATATGCCAAGGAGGCACCAAAACATTAAAAGAATTTGTCTCTTCATTAGAGTATCTCTTTACTAAACCTTAGATATTCAATTTCAAATTTTCATAAGAAATTTCAAAGCTAAAAATCTTGTATTAGTAACACAATATTAAAAGTCTTCATCAGTCCAATAATATATATATATATATATATATATATATATATATATATATATATATACATATGATGCACATATATCCTTAGCAGCACGCTAGTCAGCCATCAGGAAGCTCCGACAGCCAAGGCTGATGTGGTGCGGCTCATGACATCCCTGCCCTACTCCTTTCTGAGCATGCGCATGGTGTTATCTGGTGCTCAGATGCTGGGGTGATGCTGATGTGACTTAGCCCACAAGCTGACAGAAAGGACGTCTCGTGCCCATGGAGATGATATGTGGAAAAGGAAACAAACAACAAAACAAAGAGTTCCCATGAATGTAGAGCAGTGACTATCAGGGACTGAGGAGGGCACCTATGAGTGGATGAAAAGAGGAAGGTGGATAGGCGAGAACAATGCAAGCTGTATGCATGGGTAGAAGCGTCATAATGAACTCCATTAATTTGCACTGCTAGTATCTATTAATAGAAATAAATGTAAAAGTGAATGAAATAAACTGAAGAGGTCATATGCAAGTGTTCAAACTTAACATTAACTTTTGCTGGCACTTTAAACATAGTTCCAGAGCTGCCAGATAGCTCAGCAGACTAAGGTGCCTGCTTAGGCAGAGAGCAGTGACCCGGGGTTCATTACAAGCTTGTGATCCTATCCAGTCATGCAGACCCTGCCCCTGCGGTGGGCTGAGACAAGGATTGAGACCGGGTGTGGTGGTGCAGGCCTGTAATCCCAGCATTTAGGAGGATGAAAACTGAAGAATTACTACAGTAGGAGAATCACTGCAGTAGGAGAATCACTACAAGTCCAGTCTGCATAGTGAGAACCTATAGACCCTGTCGAAAAAAAAAAAAGAAGCATAGCTCCAGTGTCTTCTAAGGAATGACTCCCTTTTTCAAAAAAGAAAATGAAATTCTGAAAAACATTTTAAAAAGAGATTATACTATTTTGTGAATTTGGAAAATCTGTGCTTTGTTTTAAAAAAAAAGTTTTTCATTTTTCAGGCTTGCAAAAGCATTTCTACTTAGGATCCAGTTTTCATGTACAAGTTAAATTTCCAAGATAATTTTTTTCTCTTCAGTAATGTTATTTTTAGCTAAAGAAGAGTTTGAGGCCAGGAGATAGCTAAGTAGAATAAGCACCTGCCTGGCAAGCACAGGGTCCTGAGTTCAATCCCCAGTTCAGAAAAGAACAAACTTTGAAATAATCATTTCCATTTGATGCTCAGGGTTCTAACTACATGCTTTTGATACCAGTGCAGTGAAATATAAATGTTACATGGATAAAATTTAGGAATTTCTTATTATTTGTCAGCCACATAGGGTTAGCAAGGTTGATGTGTACATAGACACCAGACGTACCGTAATGAGTTCTCTAAAATAATGTATTAGTCATATTAGAAAGCACCTCCCTAGACAAACACAGCAAGTATTTCAAGTGGAAGCAACAAAAAAGTTCTAAAGAAATTCTTGTTGACTTCCACCATTTCTTATCTTTCTTTTTACAGTAATTTGTAATATGAAAGTTATGATACACAGGCTGTTATATTAGCACCAGGGCATCGCTGCAGTATTGTAGGAACAAATCGTAGTGCACAAAAGCTTTGTCTTCACATGGAGACAATTTGCAATGTGTGTTTCCATTTTTCAAGGAATCATAATTATATTAATGTACTGCAATGCAATGATGCTAATGAAACTTAAGTTATTCCTTGTTTAACTTGTAAGAACCTCAGAGTACATGTAGTTATCAAGAGGGCGATTATAGATATAGCAACATCAATATGTGCAAAAATGTTATCAAACAATCTCTAGAGCTAATTACAGAATGAATTCTTTAAAAAAAAAACCTTGCCCCTCAGTGGAAGTTTAAAAGTATTTTACAGTAAATTACCAATTAATTTATGTTCTGTGAATTAAAATACTGTGGCTCAGTAGAGCAGGAGTAGCAAAATAAAATATGGGCATCAATGATAAAGACATTTTCTTATTTCAAAATAAATTTGGAAACTATAGATCCATCTGTTCATTATTTGAATAAAGAGAAAATAATACTACTTTATTAATTCCTGCTGGGCAAATTGACACATAACACAAAAGTTCCCCTGCTACAACACAAAGTATAGATTGTGTTAAATGATTTTTTGAACTAGATAATAGAAGTTTTGATCTAGAGAAGTGAATTGTCATTAAAAGAAGTGAATTGTCATAGGAATTACAATTTTGAGATGAATTTTAATGACCAACTGGTAAAGCATCATTGGTTTATAATAAATATTTATATTTTCTCCTGAACAAGTGGAACTGTGTGTAGCATATTTAAAAATTCCCTGTGTGTTACTAGTAAATATACCTAAAATACATATCTCACAGAGAGGAGGCAACAGATGGTCCTATGATAGCCTAGTGATTTATTTTTGTTTGTTTATTTATTTTTACATAGCATTGCTAGTTTCTAAATTGTGGTTGAACAGTATTTCAATTGCCATTTTTATTTTATTTATTTACTTACTAATGATTTGGTACAGGGTCTCACTGTGCAGCTCTGACTCAGAGCGATTCCTCTGCTTTTAGCCTCCCTAGTACTGTGAGTACAGGTGTGCGCCAGCACTCCCAGACTCAGTGGGTGGCTCAGCACCTCGGGGGCACTGTTGGCACAGGATCAAACCCCAGTCCCTGTACTGGCCTAAGCAAGCACGTAATCCACTGAGCTATCTTGCCGGTCCCAGCTTAGTGATTTATTAGTCTGTAGATTTACTTCATTTTCCCTGTGACAGAAGTGAAAGGAAATATTCCTTGTAATAGGAGAGAAAAGGAAACACAATCCAAAGGGTAAGGGAGGGACACAAAGTGAAAAAAATGGAAAAAAAGCAGGGGTAGAGTGGAGAGAAGAAAGAATAAAGGAGGAAAGAGGAGAAGCACAGGGGAAAGGATCAGGGAGGAAGAGGAGAGCAGGGAGAGAGGGAAGCAGGGCAGTGCAGAGGAGAGCATGATAGGAGCAACTGAAAGGGCAGGAAGGGGAGAAGGCGGAGCCCCGGGGAGGACATGTGGTTCCCTTCTGTTCTTCACCAGGCTCTTCACACCCATGGGTTCCACAAATCACAGACAGAAAATATTTAGAAAACAACTGCATCTGTACAGACTTTCTTCTCTTGCTAGTATTATAGTTTACATTGTCCTGGATACTATTAATAATCTAGAAATGATCTACTTCATATGTCTAAGCTGTATGTAAAACTGTGCCTTTTTTGCACAAGACCTATGCATCTGGGGATTTGAGGAAGTGTGCATCAAGAAACCAGCCCTCTGTGGGTGCAGAGGGAAAACTGTGTCTTCCCTCCCCATATGGAGAAGATGGTGCATTACTTGGTTTCAGAAGAGAAACTGCTGGAGGAGAACCTCCTGACCTGGCATTTGAGAAAGCTCACGCTGTGACACATGGGTTATCCCCAAGAGGAAGAAGAATGCTTGGAGTATGCAGAGCAGGGCAGGGGAGAAGAAAGGCAAAAGAGAGGAAGAAGGAAGGAGCTGTCTGCTCCATCCCAGACTGCAAAGTGCTTTGTAAATCATATGAGAACTTCACTCTGTGGAAGAGGGTGGAATGGCCACAATAATGACTCATTAAATTCTCCTCTGGGGAAGTGAGACTTGACCTCCTAAAAAGCTTTTATTTCATTGGGACAAAAGTGGTGTGAAATTTCCTACATACTTAATTTTGATGGTGCATTTTGAAAATCAAGTTCTTCCCCAATTTGTCACACAAGGTAAGATTGTTCTACCAGTAGAGACAACTTAGCAGGACCACCTGGACTGGCCACCCAGAGGCAGCTGTCTATGTCTCGTCACCCAGGGAATATCTAGCAGCAGAGCTGCTATGGGCAGGCTGCCAGCAGATCCCTGGATTTTTATCAAAGGAAAATGGTGTGCACCAAATGAGAAGTGCCCAGGAGGGGTGGCCTGATGTCGCAGCTAGGGGACCAGACTACCTACCGTGGACACATACAATGAGTAAGGTCCTCTGTTTGTAAGTGTATTTATTTTTGTGGTACCAGGAATTGAACTCAGGACCTTGGGTTTGCCAAGCAGGTGCTCATTCTACTGAGCTATCTCCCTGGTCCACTGTTTAAACAGAACATTCCTTCCAAACTTACCATTCTTGAGGAGGCTTTTTTTTTTCCTGGGGTGTGGCTGGCTCAGGGTGCCTTAAGGGTGGGTCTGGTGCAACATGTGGAGGTGGGGGTGGGGATAGAACGATATCCCCTGCACCTGACTGAGTTTCTTAAGCATGTGCTTTAAACAACTGAACTAACCGACACCCCCCCATACCTATCATTCTTAATGAAAGAAAATCTTTAAAACAAATACAACTTAACCACTTTGATAGATAAATATCAATAGAGATTTATTTAGTTCCAGTCATATGCCGTTTCTTCTGAGGATAAAATTATAGCCTGTACATTTCAAAGATCTATTAAGTTGTAACTGAGATAGCACATGTAGAAATTATGAGTATCAGTTAATTTATTCTGACAACACTTTTTTTCTTTCTGTTTCCAAAGATGAAAGAATGAAAAATAATTTTGTTTTCTCATTTTCCTTCTTTAAAAAAAAATCAAAAATTTTGTACTTTCATGTCTGGCTCCACAGTGGGTCTTAATTTTTCTTACCTCAATGGGAAAAGGAACTCCTTTAGATTTTTAAGGGCATCAGTCAAAATAAGGATTTTTACTGACCAGCTTGTGCCCATCATTTCAAGTTGTGACTGGTACATATAATGTTCTTGCTTCATCTTTGAAACATCATCAGATGTAATGACAGGTTAGAGAAAGAAATTCACAAGTCATCAGAAACAGAAGCATGATTTAGACTTCAAAGCAACTGTTTTATTTATTATTTTTAATGTATATAGTGCAGGGTCTACAAGGTACAAGGTCTCACTACACAGATCAAACTCACAGTGATTCGTCTGTTTTCAGCCTCCCTAGTGCTGGGATTAAGGCACACTCCATCACACCCAGTCTCAATCTCTGTCTCAGCGCCCCATGAAAATGGGGACTGCATCACTTGCCAGGGATTGAACGCTGGTCCCTGCATCTGCCTAAGTAGACTTTAATCTGCTGAGCTATCTGGCCAGCCATGCAACTATTTTAAAAGTAGTAATGTTAAACAATAATTTCTAAAATGATATTTGAGTGATATTTATTTTTCATGGTATCACTGAAAGATTTTACAACACACAATATGAAAAGAAGACCTTTAGCGCTGTGTTTGTATATGTGCTCACTCAACAAAGGGGTATTATACTACTGAAAATAACACAAGCCACCACCACCCCCGAAGCTCGCTTCCACATGATACAAGAGAAACATTCTTAAAAAGTCCTAACAGCATAAGACAAAAAAAGGTAGATAACTTATGACTGCATCTAAATTTTAATGGGTCCAAATGAATCAAATGAAAATTTTCTATTTTTAAAGATTGTAACAATAGGGGGCCAGGGAGATGACTCGGTGGAATAAGCACTTCTCTGGCAAGCGCAAAGGCCTGAGTTCCATCCCCCGTTCTGCCAAAAACAAAAACAAAAAAGATTGTAATAATAGGAGGCTAGAAGATAGCTCAGTGGTATCAATGACTACCTGGTAAGCACAAAATCCTGAGTTCGATCCCCGGTCCAAAAAATAAAATTGTGAGAATAGGATTAATTGTGAGAAGGAATGTATATTGCTTACACTGCCCAGTTCTTTGGATTAAATATAATCTCGTTTTCCATCCCTGTCGTTGGAGACAGGAGGACCTTATTTTTTATACGGTTAATTTAAAAAATAAAGAACGTATTGCTGATTGATTTAAGTGAGGTGGTACAAAGACTTGTTAGTCCTATACTTTTGTTATCTCAGTAATCATGTATTTTTGTGTCTGCCTGATACAGAAGAGCGTGCCCATCATCATCAGTGAGGTAAACTGCCCAGCGTTGTGCAGTGAACACTTTACAGAAATGATGAAATAAATGATCCATTATCCAGCGTGCAGTGGGTTTTGAACAAAACACAAATGTTTCAGTTATTCATGGCCGATTTTGATCTGCACTGAAAACCTTCTCCCTACAAAACTATAGCTGAAGCACATTTGTCAGCAAAAGATTGAGCTCAAGTGTCAACCCAGAGAGGCAGGGAACGTCATGCAGCAGAGTTCAGGGTCCAGAATTATTTGTACCCATGAAAAATGTCGTTTCACAAGTTAGGTATACTTTTCCTTCTCTCAGTTTTTATTTTTGGCTTGTTATTTTTATTCTCTTACTAACTGTCTAAATTTATGAACCAGAAAAGATTTTGTTTGAGTTCCTTTTGTTTGTTTGTTTTCTTAAAGTGCTGGGGGTTAAACCCAGGAAATGTTGAGCTACAGTCACCACCCCTCACCCCTTTCTTTTTAATTTGATATTTTGAGTCTCACTAAGACTAGCTTTTAATTTGTGATACTCCTATCTCAGCTTCCAGGTAGCTAGGATCAGAGACAAACTCTACCATCTCTGGCTTGAATTGAGAGTTTTTAAGTTCCACATATTAGACAATAAAGTGTATTCTAGAAATAACCACCTAATTTCCACTATTAAATAAAATCCCTAAGTGCCACAAAATACCCCAGACAATGTATATGGTGTTGAGGTTCAGCTTCAAATACAAAAGAAAAATCACCAGTTGAAAAAATTTCTCTCCAGTGTGTAGAAAATTCCAGAACAAAGAGTGAGTAGGAGTTTTGAAATGTAGCTCTAGGACGCATTTGCTAGTTCACACACTACATAATAGACAGAAGGTGTCACCTTAGTCTAAAGATAGGGATTTTGGAGGGAAGGACACCTCAACAGGACTTCAGATTTTGTCTGAATTCATGAATGAGCAAGAAAGCATTTTGCTTAAGTGTGTGTGTGTGTGTGTGTGTGTGTGTGTGTACACGCTTGCATAGACATTCAGATTAGCTAAGGTGGGAGGAACTAAAATTATTGCAGAAATCCCCCACAGGGTGGAGTCTGAACTGCGCTTTTACTCTTTCACCCTAAGATTCTGCACAGAAGTTACAAAGAATTCCTAGACGCTTTCTTGAAGAGCCCTGGGAGGCGAGTACTCTGCCTGCTCCTACCCGGTAAGCAGGGAGGGCACTGACAGACACTCGGCACGAAAATGTCCTGGTCAGTGTTTTGTTTTTTTTTTTTTCCATTGAAAAGTTTTCTTTGCTACAGCTGTCACAGTGCTTTGGAGGTTTCCTCTGCTCATTTCCTCCTTCTCTGAGTTACTTTCTTAAAGAAAATTGTCACATTTCCCTAAAGGCCCTCATTTTTAAAAACAGGTTAAGAGATTTTTTGCAGTATATTGAAAGTAAATATTACTGGCAACTATAATTCATCTAAACTTGATTACATTTGATAATTAATGGCTAATTCTGCCATTATCTGAACTTAGTCAGGTTAGATCAAATTCTGGATGAGACAAAGATATCTTGAAATAAGTTTTAAGTTGTCTATTGTTTTCTGGTAATTACCATTGCCTTCAGCTGCAATTAGTCATATTAAATAGTTAGAGAAGTGAAAGTGTCTATTCATGTGTAGAGTTTCTTCCTCTTTCACTCTGTAAAGTATTTGCCTAACTGAAGAAAGTTGATATACTTTTCTCTGTATACTGAATACTTCTGTGTTTTTCCTTTCTGCTTTAATGTTGAGAAAGATAGCATGGGCAGAAATGCATCTGCCGAGGCCTTCCTTCTGTGGGACTTGGGAGTCCTTTCCATCCTAGAGATGAAAGATGCATTGTAATTGCCTTGTCACTCATTTCACAGTGGCATTGTTAAAGAAGCCTGTGCTATGAAATTATTATTATTATTATTATTTTATTTTTGTATTGTAGGGAAGGGTCTACAGGGTGTTCAGGGTCTCACTACTAGATCGGACTCAGTGATCTGCTGGTTTACACCCTCCAAACAGCTGGGACTTCAGGTGCATGCCACCATGCTGGTCTCAATCGCTGTCTCAGAGTGCCTCTGGGGGCAGGGCCAACATGGAAGGCCTGGAATCAAACCCCTGCCCCTGCACCTGGTTGCAGGGGCTTTAATCTGCTGAGCTATTTGGCTGGACCCTGTAATTGAAGATTAAAGATTTTTCTTGTCAACAAAATATTCATACACACACACACACATACACACACAGATACACACACACACGCACACCTGACTTTAGTAGGTTCAAACTTTGAACTCAGTACAATTTGCTCACCTCAGGCACAAACCATCACTGTGTAAAGATTAACTATTGCTTGCTCATGGGGCTTTATTTAACTGTTTAGCCTCTCACTTGCATTTGAGTAGGATGTCCTGATTGTTTGACACCATAAAATCAGCTTTTAGTAAAATCACCAGTGTTATCTCTAAAGGTTTGAGTATCTAAATAACATCAGGGAAACCCTATTTACCAAAATTTTAAAATGAAGTAAAGGGTACAAAGGTAGCTCTGCCTTATTCATATAAGAACATCATGAAAGTGTCTTCATCCTTTTCATAAAAGAGTTTATTAATGTGAGCTGACCCTCACAATGATTGCCTTAAGTCAATAAATTTTAATTTTATATTATATAACAATAAAAAGAGCACCATGTGACTTGCTTGAAGTGATCTAGCATATTTGTCCTCATTCTAAATAAAGCTGGCGCTTAATAGTGAAATAACAATAATCAGAAGTCTTCTAAAACTAGTTTTTTAATGTAATTTCAATACATAAGCTCATTAATCTACTTGCAAATAGTAAACCAGGCACAAAATTATGGCTTACCTGATGGAATGAAAGTAGCAATAAGTGGCAAAGCATGAATTAATAAGCAACGTCCTGAGAGTGACGGCACATTGTTACTTTGTGAACAAAGGTGATGTTTAAGTCGGCTAGAAGCTGTGCATGGCTGGCCGTGAATGAGGACACACTCTTTGAGAGAGACCCCATGCATATTCTGATACCTGAGGAGGGACAAGCCCACACATAGGACTAGATTTGCATGGTAACAGATTGAGAAAGATTGCTTAAGACTAAATATATAGATATTGAAATGATTATATAGACATAAATATTAAAAAGCCAGAATATTTTAATAAGAAAGTAAATTTGAATTTTATTTAGAATTATTAATTATACTAGTTAATATTTATAGTAAACTAATATAAATATCTAAGTAGTACCTTTGAATATTAAGTCATCTCATGTAAAGATCCTAAGTGCCAGATCTCGAAAAGCTTCTGAATGTGAGGCACACTTTTGACTCTGGGTTGTCCTGGCAGTGATTTTCTCACTATTTCTCATGTGATCAAGATGAGAACAGGTAACTTTTAGGCACTGGTCAATAATTACATTACACATGAAACTAGGCGTGGTGACACATGCCTGTAGTCCCTGCACTTGGGAGACTGTAAACAGGCGAATCACTATGAGTGCGATCTAGAAGTGAGATCCTGAACGCCTTGTAGACCTTTCTCTAAAATACAATAATAATAATTATATTATTATTATCATATCATACAATTTCTCCATCTTTTCTGTTTATTTTCATATTTAACTATCATCATGAGGATATTCTTCCTTGGCGATTCTGCTCAACAGTTTTGGGTCCTTAAACATAAAATAAATATGATTAAGGCCCCAGATAGAAGATACCTTCAGTGGAGTAGCCTGAAAACTCAGTGAAGCTTTGTTAAGTAACAGGTTTATGCTGAGGACATACTTAATAATTCAACAGAAAAATATGTCACAGAAGTTCAGAAAGAGCCAAACAGTCAGGCTCCTAGTGCCTTGTATAGAATTTGCTGCACAGAAGGACACAATGACCCTTAAGATAGGACTGTCTTCCTGTCAGTTTTTCAGGAGACATTGGTTGTTGATCGCCAACAATTGTGTAGCTAAGTGATTTGTACTTTCTTCTGGAATCAATTCATATTTTTCTTGCTTTAACAACTCATAGTTCTATTTTCCTCTAAAAAGTGGGCACTCATGACAGTACTTCTCCTAAATTCTGTAATTTCAGAGCTTCTTCCTGATATTTACGAATTCATGCTTCTGCTTCTAGTAGGAGAAATAAATACATCTCAAAGATCAGATTCTTAGAGTTTGATTACGTGTTCAGCTGAACACCAACATCTCTCTTTGGTTAGAGGTCGTAGGGCCACTCACAGACCATTTACAGAACATTGCTCTTGCTCTAGTTTCTAATGTATCCAGAAAAGGTCTGAGCAACTCTGGCCAATCAACTGTGCCAAGTGATAGAGTCATTGTCTTCAAAATTCAAATTACATGTTTCTAACTTAGCAAGCTACAGTTAGAGAAGCACTCAGAGTCCAGTTGTAGACATGGCATATATGTTTTACCTTTTCCACTCACTTATCAGTAAAAAAATAGTGCCTAGCAGGAAGAGATAGTTCTCACAAAAGTAGCTTTCTAAAAGTTTGAAATGTATAAATCATAAAACAATACTTTTAGCAATAATATGATATCATGCCTCAGGAAGAATGTGGAATTTAAGTGAGAATTCTGAAATATGTCTGGGATCTGAACAAAAAAGGAGGAAAGCTCAACAGTTTGGGCAAATGAAATGATATGAAAATAAAACTCACATAAACAGAAAATGTCATGACACACAAAACCATAATTTAGGATATTGAGGTATGGAAAGACAATAACATCATTGTTAGAGTCACTGATTTTTGTACAAAATCATGAATTAAAGCCACTGGAATCTAACTGTATCTAAACAGAGAAATGCATAAATGAATTTTAATATCTTTGAATGACTTATTAGAACATGACTGACAATTAAAAAATAAATTGTCAGACAAGAAGCATGTAGATTACCACAGGGAAAATACGACTAATGACATTGCACAATATCAGAAGTAACTGCTATCTGTTGCTGTATGGTATTGGAGTGGGAAAGAACATAGAAAAAAGAAAGATTAAAATAAAGTACTGGGGAGCTTCAACTCTGTTAGAATGGATTCCTAGGTGTTCTAGACTTTCAGGACCATGCATAAATTGAAAAATGCCAAAATATATATTGATTGAATATTCCCCTAAATTACAGGCCCAAATATTAATGGTCGCTTTGACATTGCTTGCTACCTAGATGCTCAATACTTACCCGAATTCTAATACGCTCTATAGAGAGCTCCAGTTTTCCTCCTCAGATTTTTCTTTCCAAGCTATTTCTTATTTTACCATATTTCACATATTTCCTCAGAGTCTAGGGCTAAAAATAGCCCCTTTTCCTGTTCTCACCAGAAAAAAAAATGTGTCACAGTCTTACCCACTTTCCCCCTAAATGTACCAAGACTCAAAATACTGCTCTAAACCTTTACTCTCATGACCCAATTAAATCTTCATTTCTCTCTTAAGTCACTATAATAGCCTTAATTTGTCTCTTTCAATTTTATAACTTATTGCACTACATTGATTTGTACTTAATATAAAATAGTATGATCATTCTCCTATTCAAAACTCTCCAGTGGTTTCCCAATCAACTTGGAAAAATACTCAACCCTTTTCCAACCCTCAAAGGTTTTCATGATTAACTTCCTACTGTGCTCATTGCATTCCTATGCCCCTCATTTTCCCTCTTAAATTAGCTGAACAGAACACTCCTACCTCTTCCCGAAAACCTTTGCCCTTTCTTTTGTGTCCTTCAGGCCTAGGGGTTCACAAACTTGATTCAGAAATGACTTCATAATTTTCCTTCAGAATAAAAGCACATAACCACCCTCACATAGTTCTATTTCAGCCTAGAGATTCCACCTCATTACCATGCTTTGTTTTTCTATAGCAATGAATCTATCTGAAATTACAATCATCTTGGGGAAAATAGGTACATGTGCATACCATGGCAGACCCACCTTACCATGACCCTCCTCCTGTCCCCCACTTCCATTATTTCTTCTCATTTACTGATTTTGAAGTCTCCCTGCCTGTTATGTCAGAATCCAAATGAATTCATATAGATGATGAATTTATGCTCCAGTAGAACTCTGCTATGTGGATGTACCATATTTTCCTTATCATGAATGTGCATCTTTGCTGCTTCTAGACTTCAACTGTGAAGTTTAGAAGTGTGCCCCTATAAACAGGTATGCATGTATCAGTGTGATATCACAGAAGAAGTAGGGGTGGATCAAACTGAATTTCTGTTTTCAGCTTTTTGAGGGTCCTTTGTGTTGATTTTCATAATGATTGAACTTGTTTACAATCTCTCCAACACCTAGAAGATGCCACTTTCACTACAACCACTGTAGTATTTGTAGTGTTTTGAATTCTTGCTGAGTACCATGCTGTTTGTAATAATCCTGGTTCTCAGGATTTTTTATTCCTGTTTCCCTAATGGCTAAAGAGACTGAACAGTTTTAACGTATATATTTATCATTTGCACGTCTTTGGAGAAGGTTTTATTTATTTTGATTGCTCATTTTTACTCTAGTCTTATATTACTTGTGGTGTACTTTTTTTAGTTTTTTTTTCCATATTCTAAGTATTAGTCCTCTAGAGATGAGTAGTTGACAAAGATTATTTTTGACTGTATAGTTTTTCTCCACTTTATTCATAGTTGCCTTCACAGGGTAAAAGCTTTTGAATTTTAGACATTCTCATTTGTTATTTCTTCTTATTATTTTTCACACAACCAAACTTCTGATCATAAATTATGTGCTTTTGTCAAAGTCATGAAGAGTTTCACCAATTATATTTTCCAGTAGATTCAGTGTTTCTGTTACTATTTCTTCACTTAGGAAAATGATCAGCTTAACTCTTTTTAAAAGATATATTCCGTGGAGAGCTAGCTTTCTTCTGAAAAATAAGGTTACCTTGTTTGCTTTATTATTTCCTACCTTTAGAGAGCACGATTTGCAATGGAGACATCTCCTCTTGAGCTGCCAGCTGACAGAGTGCAGCGCACTGCGGCCGAGCTCCACTGCCACCCAGGGGATGAGCAAGTGGCCCTTCACCTGGATAAGGAGGACGCACTGAGGCATTTCAGGGAGTATTTTTATATTCCCAAAATGAAGGATCTGCCTCCAAGTAAGAATGCTGAAAAAGTTTTCTAAGTCAATTTGTTAATTAATTTAGTTTTTCTACAGAATGTGCTTACCCTGAGATCCAAATAATATATCCATTATAACAGTGTTTGAGAAACAGCAGGTTCCAAGTATTACTAAATCAAGCTGTCCGCCTACCTTGAACTCATGTTCTTTGTTTTCTACCTTCTCTGAATAAAATGCTTAGAGGGCTCTTATTCTTTCACCTACTTCCCTGAACAATAGAGCTACTGATTGAAAATTGTAGGCAGATACATTTACGTCTTCTATATGCACTTAGAGCTCAAGAAATTCTTTTCAATACATATTAAAATATTTCTCATTTTGTGGCATTCACTTGATGATAGTGTGATGCTTGTTTTAGAAGGATTTTTTTTCTTTGCTATCTGGATATGACATCAAGCATGTGACATGAATAGCCATCTTCACATACTATAAGTAAGGAAGACAAGTGTCACAGTTATCTGAAAAATACATGTTAGCTTTCTGAATACAATACTGTAGGTTGACTTTTTGTTTTCAGTAAAGCTGTGTTATATTAAACATAAGGAATACAGGTATGAAACAATTTGTAATAGTTTTGCCTAAGTGTGCTCTGTATCAAAGAAAAAGGTTACAGAATAGAATGGAATTATTACACTCAAATTGGCTTCACCCACTTAGTCATAGCCCAGTTTTAATTCTTCACATTAAAAATAAAATAGGTAAAATATAGTGCATTCAGAAACAAAGCACAATGTCATTTTAACATAAATAATTCTAATGTATTTGGCATGTTATGAAACACACAAGGACACAGTGTGCTGAAATAATGTACTTACTACGTTCATTCGTTTTTCGCTATTATACTCCACGCCAGTATAATTCTAGAAAAAGAAAGAAGTAATCAAACCAATATACAATTGCACGTTGTTTGGTATCAATTGAGAGAATTTATAATATAAGTGATAGCATTACAGACCAAATAGTATGAGGCTATCAAGAGAAATATTCCTAGACCCCATAAAGAAAATTATTTTTAAGAATTCTAAAGATATAAATACTTTGATTTTAATGTTATGGGATAAAAACCTACCAATATCTGAATTTCTAAAGTTTGAGAAGAATTCTTCAGAGAGGAAAAATAGGGGCCTGGTGATGTGTATGCCCCACTGTGAAAATTTTCAGGTCTTGATGGTGCCTGTGCCTCGGTATGTTCCTCAGGCCACCAGGACTCGGTACTGGATGAGAATGGTCTAAAAACTGCATTGTGCATCACTGACCACTGTGAAAAACCGAATCAAAGCCAGAATGAAATACCACTTTGCACTCATACTTAAGACTAGTATAAAATTACAGAAAATGAGAAGCACCAGCTAGAATGTAGAGAAATTTGAACTCTTGGGCACTGTTGGTGGACATGTAAAATGATACAGCTACTATGAAAAATCCTTTGAAAAATCAAAAAATAAAAATAAAGGGCCAGCTAAATAGTTCAGCATATTAAAGCACCTGCAAGAAGGCTCAGGGGCAGGGAGTTCCATACCCCAGGGCACACTGAGATGGCATTTAAGACTGGGCTTGATGGCACGTGCCTGTAATCCCAGCTCTTTCAAGGCTATAAATAGGTGAATCACTACCAGTCTGATCTAGTAGTGAAATCTGAACACCCTGTAGACCCTTCCCTAAAATCAAAAATAAATTAATTAATTAAAAGAAAAAAATAGAATTACTGGTAATCTAGCAATTCTACCTCTGTGTTTATATGCAAAAGAATAGAAGTGAACACCCCAAAATTATGTGTACACCTATGTTCATAACAACATTATCTAATAAAAGCAAAAATCAGTATCCAAAAGACAGAATCCACCCAAGTGTCCATTAACAAGTGAATACAGAAGTAGAATGTGGCATATGTACACAATAAATGAGTCCGAGCTACATAGTGAGACCTTTGATTCAGCCTTTGAAAGAAAGGAGTCTAACACATCCTGGAGCACGCATTTCTCTTGAGGACATTGTACAAAAGTAAAACAAGCCAGTCATAAGAAAACACAAGTACTGTCTGACTGCATGGATATAAGGTGCTCATCAACTTCCCATAAACAGAAAGTAAAAGTGGAATGTAGGCTTCCAAGAAGGATCTAGGAAAAGGAGGAATATGAAAGTATTACTTGGTGGGCACAAAATTTCAGTCTTGCAAAATGTGAGAACACTGGAGAATAGTCAGACATGTGAATGTGCTTTGTCACGGAACTGTACCATTAAAAATAATTAAGATGGCATTTTCTGTGTCATGATCATTTTATCACATTATTTTTATATTTAGTAAAAATAAAGTTTCCCTTTAAAACAGCATGGTACATATAATCACTTCTATTATACATGAGCATTAACTAGTATCCTGATTAAACATAGAACATTTGCTATTCAATTTGTTCCACTTTGTTTATGTCTCCTTGATATAAAGTAATCTAACTAGTTATACTTGTGATACATCATTGTTAATTTTTTAAAGACAAAATGAAATGGGAGAATAAGTCATTCAATACAAACTTGAAACAATTATTTTAAAAATGCAATTTCAAATAGTATAAAACTTTACTTCTTTGAAACAAAATGTTTCCCTGGACCTCAACATGAATGTCAAGAGGGAACTTATTTATTAGAAGCACAAGTTCTCAGATTTTGTTTCAAAATTTCTTAATCAAAACCTGAAAATGAGGCCCATTGTTCTAGGCTAATTAAGATGGAAATATAGAGCTGTATCAGTTAACCTCCTTTTTTAGTCTCCTCACACACTCTAGTTAATTATCTCTTTTTAGATTATTTTGTTTATTTGGCACAGGGTCTCACTATGTAGTTCGGACTCATTAAGATCCTGCTGTCTCAGCCTTTCCAGGGCTAGGATTACAGGCTTGCACCACCATGCCGGGGTTTCAGGGGCTGACATGGCACAGGACTGGCCATGGCCCAGTGTGTGGTACCAGGGATCAAACCTGGGTCTCTGGGCTTGCCAGGCAGGTGCTTAAACCACAGAGCTGTATCTCCCCAGTCCTCTAGGTACTTCTTATTTCCCTAACATTCATTCATTTAACAAATTTATATTAACTATTTTATCTATTTACATACTTTATGGCACCCAGGTCAGCACTTTAAAAGAAAATTTTAACATACTACAGTTAATGCCTAGTGCAAGAAGATCTGATGTAAATAAAGTCATAAATAACTGTATGTTTCATTGTCAGGTCTGTCTCTAAGTAAGTGTTAGAATCGCTTACAGAGAGTGTTATTTTCCCCAAGATAAAAGGAGAAGAAAACACTGATAAAGTGACATCTAAGTAAAGTGAGGACACAGTGAGAACGTGAGCCATGTGCATACGTAGGTGAAATGGAGTTAATGCTTTCTCAAGTTTTAACTGCAGAAAAATGCATTCAGCTCAGGAGTAAATGATGTTAGTTTCATTTTTATTTATGTATTTGTATTTTTGGGGGAAGGGTCTACAGGGTGTGCAGAGTCTCACTGCTAGAGTGGACTCACGGTGCTCTGCCCATTTGCAGCCTCCCAGCACCTGGATTACAGGCGCGTGCCGGCACTTTCAGACCCCATCACCGTCTCAGTGTACCCCAGAGGTGGGGCCGGCACAGCAGAGCTGGGGATCGGAGCCCTGCCCCGAGCCTGCTCGCAGGTGCTTTAATCCACTGAGCTATTTGGACAGCCCATTTTTTGTTTATTTAAAAAAGATGCAAACACACACATACACACAAGCAATCATGTTTCCTTTCTTATTCAAACATTCTAAGAAGATCTCACACTGACTGATACGGCATCTCAAAATATTTTAAGCATAACACCAAAAACAAATGTTCCTTCGCAACCCCAAACAAGGAGAAATGTGAAAAATACTTGATTAATGAATGAAATGAGGCATTCAGTGTTGCATTTACTGTGAACTTCAGGAAGAATGACAAGCTTCTTGTATGATTTTCTGGTATCTTGCCAGTATGTTTTCTTTGAATTTCCAAAAGAAATTTTACCAAAAAGAATGCATTTTCTTTCATTTTTAAGACGTTTCAGAGATGTAAATAGTGAAGAAGTGGCCATGAGTAATTGGAAATAAGGCTGGAGAAATGAATATAATGGAGGGAAAGAAGAAGGAAGTGACAGCTTGAAATTATGAAGCAACCCTGATTACATGTTAAGGGAAATGACATGATACAAGTTCTCTGATTTATATGAGTGTTGGAGGAATTAGCTTGTTTTGGGTGAAGTGCTCATTTAAAAAGAAGCTAGGGAATATTTTGTGTTTTGAACTCTGTAATCTGTTGCCCTGAGTTCAGAATCCAAGAAGGCAGCAGCTGTCTTAAGCAGGAGAGAGTAGGCAGGCAGAAAGAAGGGAAAAAAAATTGCAAGCATGCTCTGCTGTGAAGTGACTTTCCAGTGTGGCCTCCTGACATGTCCAGCTGTGTCCCATGGTCCCTATCTGGTGACACCCTTAAGAATGTGTGAAGACAACTGAGCTCTCAGTGTCCTTTTGGTTCTGGGCAGCCACACAAGGCTAGTGACGCCATCGCTCCAGAAGAAACTAGAGTGTAACTTAGGGCACAGCTGACAGTTGAGTAAACGTTGTTGAAATGACTCTGAGAGCTAATAGCTTAAACTGTGGGTATGAGTGATGTTATTTATACATAAACTTTACAGTTAGAAATTGGTAGAAGCAAAGTTTTAAAGACTGACAGAAAAGACAGACACTACAAAGAGGAGAGCATATAGAAAAAGGAAACATAGACTTCTAAAACCAGCACGAAAGTTTTCAGAGAAATAATAGAAGTTGCTGGCATCAATATCATAATTGCTATTTACCTAACCTGGTGTGGCAGCAGTTATAAAAGAGTTTGTTGTTATTGTCTTTGCTGTTTTGTAGTAACAAGGATTAAACCCAGGCCCCACGCAATATATATATATATATATATATATATATATATATATATATATATATATATATATATATTGTTTCATGTCCAGCACAGAGCTATTACCAGATGCTAGAAACCTGAATTACATAATTACAATGACAAGAAGAGAAATTATATTTGTGTGTGTGTGTGTGTGTGTGTGTGTGTGTGTTACTTAAGGAGTGGTATACAGGCAACTAGGTTTTTAAAATGCTTTTCCAAAGCCATTTACTAAGAAAAGAAGAAAACAAGACAATAGGACAAAATGAAATGCTTGCATATTTTAAAAGAACAGGTGGAAAGGGGTGTTCTTAGCTAAGTAAGAGCTATATATGATCTCTTTATCTCATAGAACCCAAGACCTTAGGATAACATAAATTCCTGAAGACAATCTTCATCTACTCTCAAAAGATGTATTGGCCCCAGTAGGAAGGTTAACATGATTCAGATCGAAATTTCAAGGCCTTGACCAGCCATTTCACCCTTCGGGCAATATGTTCCCATTGTTCCCATACCTCCCTCAGCTGTGAAAGACAGGACTGGCAACAGAAAGATTTTCCCGGAAGAGTTACAGCCCTTTTACCTGGGGTAATGTCTGGTTTTACCTAATGTTGCGAATCTTTAGCCTAAGAAACTTTATTTTCTGGAGGCAGAGAATCTCTTTCAAATCCTTCAAAATGCATCCTTTCGTTAGATTCTTCCTTCACCATTCAGACAGGACTAACAGACTCAGAATCAGATAAAAGCATATGAAGACTATATGCGGATGGACTGGAGTGATTTCATTCTTTTCTCTATCTTCCTTTTATTTAAAAATCCCGTAAGTGCTCTGGAAACATAGACTTGCATCCTTCTATAAGTATTCTCTAAGAACAATACTAGAAAATTTAATTTTACTAAGATATAATTAACATTAATAAGTTATTGTGGCTAAGTGTGATATTAATATTAAGGTATATGGAAATACTAACTTTTTTGTTTATTACATTCTGAAATATTAAGGTGGAAATACAGACATTTTATTTAGTAAAATATATACAATATGCATCTTTATGGATTTTTGTTGCTCTTCTTTGCTTGTTTGAGACAGGGTCTCACACTGTATCCCATGTAGCTTTAACCATGTGAGACTCCTACTTCAGTCTCCTCCTTGCTAATGTTACTGGCTTAGCAATGGATTTTGTAGCATGAGAAAATCAGTGGAACAAGATCCTAGATCAGAAAACAGAACTTTTCCAGGGCCCAGGAAAACTGCCTTGTACCCTTTTCAGTTTTCAAAGACTTTGCAGTCTGTTTGGATTTATTGTGTGTATCTCTCACTCAGTCATTGATCTGGGAATGAGTCTCATTTTTCCCTGAGTATTATACTGTTTAGTTCTAGTCTGTTCAAACAATGTTGGCACGAGCAACCTCATAGCCTCACGTCTTTCAGCCTCCGGTCCTCAGAAACAGGCCTTGAAGATTGTGGCTCTCAGGGGTCTTTATAGATAGAAAATGTACTTTGCATTTATCTTCTACATCCTGCCCTATGTCTGCCTCTGGTGCCCAGAAGCAAGAAGATAGGCAGAGACGAAGCATCCCATATCTCTCCTTCCTCAGCAACAGAGTGCATGAGAGCTGTGGCTGCTACAATATCACAGTCACACAGACCAGCTGATGTCTACCCTGGAGGAGGCCACAGAAAAAGAAAAGGAAAAAAAACTATGAAGCTTGTTTCATTCTTTCTTAGGCAGTATTAGGGACCTACTCCGCTTTTGACCATAAAATAGAGATAGTAATAACCCTTCAGCACTCTTATAGCCTACACTCATTTCCTTGTTTAGAGTTTATAGCTGCCTTAAAATCTAGCTTGTTTGTGAATTCCCAAAATAATTGAAAAAAACACAAAACTCAATGCCAGTTAAATTATATTTCTAGTTTTGCTGTTCTAGCCCCATCTTTGACTTAAAGATGGAATCATATTCAATAACTGAAAAAAAGTTGAAAAACTTCCTAAGACAAAAGTGCACTGAATGCATTCAACCTACTGAGTGGCAGGGTTAAGAACACAGAGTCCTCATGGTTACTGGGCTGATAGGAGCTGTGGCTCTTGCTCATCCACTGAATTGTTGACAAGTACAAGAAAATAGTCCGGAAAAATGCCCAAATCTAAAGTACACTTCCTTCCGAAAATTTATGTTTTTGTTACATATAAAAATGAAAACTTTAAAGTAAAATCATAAACACTAAAAGTGAAATGTAAAAGCTGTAAGTTGAACCATCTTAAGTGTAGGACTGTTTGCATACTTTTTTTTTTTTAAGAGTCCTCAATGCATTTGGAAGATGCCTTCCTATGTCAGAGCAACATACTTCAGTATGTCAAGTTGTGTCTGATTCCTATTGAAACAAAAAAGACAAGAAATAGTTTTGCACAGTTCAAAAAAATGCCAGTTAAATCTAAACTATTTTAAAAGAAGAGGCTATCATTTGAAAACATTTGTTTAGAGCAGAATACTAGTCTTTCATTCTGATGTCTAGAAAGGGAATTTTGACATTCAGTGCAATGTTACATAATGAAAGCAAATAAAAACTTTCTGCATTGATTTGTGGCTGGGGCTTATTTGTCTAGTGGTAAAATTTTGCGGGTTTTTTTTTTTGTTCTTGTTATTTTTGGAGATCAGGTTGTTCAAGTGTTACCCAACTTGGTCTTAAACTATTGATCTCAAGGTACCAACTACTTCAGCCTCCTGAGTAGAGAGCAGTGTAACTGAACATTGCTGCACCCAGCATGCCAGTAAATTCTGAGCTAGTATAATTCCTCAGAGGAGCATGGGCTCAGATTTGTAGAAATGAATACAAATCTCAGTGAAGTACTGCTCTAAACTGTTGAAATGTAATTCCATATTACCAACAACCACAAGGCAATCATATTAGTGCCGTATTTATTAAGATTGGAACAATTTTACAATTAGTTCTTACCAAAAAATTCATATTAGCTTTTTGTGCTCTTCTAGGTAACAGCATGACTTCAAGTAATTAAAACATAAATGAAACAAATACAGCCATTCTTTTTATTACTAATTATAATACGATGAGCAATAATTTCATGTTTGCTCATCTGGAAAAACATTATCTTCAAAGCATGACTTTTTCCTCTTATTTCATTTTTTCTTTTTCTTTTCCTTTCCTTTCTTTTCTTTCCTTTTCTTTAACCACTTAACAGTTTACCCAACATCAAGTGGGCAACATGTTCGCGTACTTAGTATCCCTATCCTGAATAGTAACTTGGGATTGTTCTGATTAGCACTATCTGGTCCAGAAAGTCCAAGTGGGTATCAGTTTCACAGATGACTGGACAGTAATGTTTAATATCCCTTCCCAATAATGTCTTTGTTCTTTCCATGTTTTTTTATGTGATGTGACTGGTTTCGCTATTCATTAAATATTTGCTAAGCAGCTAAACTTGTAGTCCTACAGGTTGGTTACAGTTTGACACACATTGCACAAATGCTGTGACTTTGCTGTATAAGTGACCCTTGATGAAAGGCCTTAATGGCAAAGCATTTGGCACCTTTCCTTTTGCTTAGGAACTATCTCTCAGTGAACATTTCCTGCTCCTCACCTCCACTGTTCCTTGAAATTCCTTCTTTGATTTCAGCTGTGCATGAACTCACCAAATCTGACATCTAACAGGTTTGGTGTTATATTTTCCTATATCAATTACTTTGACAGAACATGAAGCTCTAAGCACAATAAAAAATTAAAACAAATGTTCAGATGGAAAAAGAATGTCTGATGTACATCAATCCTGCAGTGGCTTTGGGCAAATAAATAAAATGAGTTCTTCAGAAAGTGGACTGTGTTGAGTCTACAAAATTAGACAATGATATGTAGCAAGGCCTATAATATGTCAAGTTGTGTAAGATCGAGTCATTCACACTAATTCAGAAATACGCATGCATCCAGAGCCTGTACACTTTCAAAGGCTATGCCTAGAAAGCATGGGAGACAGGAAAGTAGTGGATGTGTCCTACAAGATTCTGCTCTTGTACTGCAGCTATAAAGATGCAGTAGGTGATTACTGGTAATGATTGATGTGACAACCCATAAGTCCTGACATGAGAATCCTGTGGATGAGAAGCAGAATGGCAGGGGTGACTAAAGGTCCAGAATATAAGGAATATGCTAAGTAAGAGGTTTTGCTGGCACAAATGCAGAACAACCTCTAGGCAACCATGGAGCATCTAGAAAGCAAAGATCCTCTAATTCCAGACTGTAAATGTAAAGCTGATAAATGTAGGTCTGATTACAGTACTGAACCACTAGATTTAATTTATTTTCTTCTTCATATGGAATATGAAAAAATAACACGGTTCCAGAAAACAGCAATTAATACAAAGAAGAAGAGAAAAGGGGAGAGCAACTTTGCTTTATGTAATTATGAGAATTTGTATGCATCGTGATATCTTCTGCAAACAGCTGCTAAATATGCTTTCAGCAGTTCTCTACTGCTGTCTCTTGACTACACATTTGAAAGATATCATGGATATTGTTTTTCATAATTAACTAGTCAAACATTATATACTGTAGGTTGTATTGAAGGCAACAGTTTGCTCTTCCCAAACTCAGGCCTTCCATCCTCTTCTTATGTTGTTAAGTTCATATTCAACTTTCCACTAGAAAGTAAGGTTTTCTAGCAAATCTCACAGAGAATAAGAAAGACAGGGAGATACAGAGACAGAGAAAAACCTGGCGAGTGGCTGCCTAACAACCTAGCTATCATAGATGGGACTGGCATGAACAGAAAGAACATCTATAGCCTTCACACTGGACTTATGTAGATGGCAAATTGAAAGTTGGATTGTTGTACCTTATTAGAGCTCTAACTTCTAAATAAAACCCTTTGACATTTATTCTCCAGGTTGGCAAAAGACTATAAAGGAATTGGACTTCTATATGTGGACAGTGTCAACACCTCTTCTATTGCCTCTAGTTTAAAAGATGCCAATGGATAGGAATAGGCTTAGTATCTGTGCAATTGAATAGATTGAAACACATGATATACTTTCTAAAATATCTTTAAAGTTTTAATTAATTAGTTTGATTAAAAATGAATACAATGTGGCCCTCCTTTTTCTCTAATTTTTGATCTGCAAACTTAGGTTCTTAACACTCCAGAAGAGAAGCTTATTGTTATTACCATACATCCCAGGCTTAACCTCACTTATCTGGCTGAATATCAAACATCTTAGGTTTAATATAGAACAGGTATTTTTCATCAAGTATTGATATGTTAACCTTTAAGTCCCTGCCAAATATAACATAGAAAATTGAAATATATTTTAAAAATAGGAATAAACAATTATATACTTTTTCACGTAAGTTTAGAAATCTAACCATATACAGCATTGTAGCAGGACAGTCCTGCATCACTCCTTTTCCTGACACAGACAAAGGATCTACAAACTGTGGAACAGTATCTCAGGATAAATCCTGAGGGGATTTGACTGATCTTATTCAGATACAAAAGCTATAATTCTTATTACATAGGTCTTGCTTTATCTTGGTCTTAACCATCCAACTGAAAAGTATTAAACCGAAGTATAAGAAGTAAAACCATATTATTATGCTGAGCTGTAAAAAACTCAAGACAATATTTTCTGACGTTGCCAGACATATGGAAAGCCCAATATTATTATGGACTAGTGGACTGTTTGGGAATATTTTGCTAAATTCACACACCCATAAAATTTAATTGACAAAACTAAACAAAAAAGGTGATACAAATGAATGACCATTTTGTATCTGTATATTCAAAACAGTTAAGATAGATATTCAGTTACATTCTCTTAATTAAATTAATAGAGGTATCTACTCTAATAGTGTTTGTAAATATAATATCATGTCTGTATCTTGTATAACAATTAACCATTAAGAAAACAATATGTAATGCATTAATTATTGAATCTTTCTACTAATTTTATTTGAAACTGTCTCATTGCTATTTGTTTCTCAATAAAATTATGGAAAAAAAATTCCTAGAAATGGCAGGTTCCAGGGCATCCATTGGTTCCCCTTTTGTCCCACTCTAGAGAGAAGCTTTCTTCCCCCCAAATAAATGTATTCTGCTCCTTTTTTATTATTTGAATAGATTTATTGAGGGAAAGAAAGCTCCTGTCCAAGAGGGGAACAGGAAGGGGGACTGAACGAGTTGTTCTCCTATATTCTGCTCTTAAAAAAATGAATAAAATGTTCTGTGAGTCCAGTGAAATATCAGTAAAAAGTTTAGTGATATTTTTGCAGAAAATTAAGAGAAATCTCAGTAGTTTACAATTATAACTGTGAACATATACAAATCTTAGATAGTACTTCAAGTGTGAATTGTTTTTTTGTATTGGGTGTTGGTTTGATTTGTTTTGGGGTATGTTGAAATTAAATGTAAATTGTGTGATGGCCAAGTCATAAAAATTTTAAAGTTTTTATTTATTTGAACAAGAAATAGATTCAGAAATATCATATATACACACATTTATGTATATATATTATATACATCTATATGCGCTACACATGAATGTCTAAATATACTATAAAATTCATTAATCCAATATTTCTATTTCAGAGGCATAATGATTTAGGTTTTAAAAATCTGACATGTTTATAACACCCTTGAAAGTAGGACAGTGGGTTAAAGCGCACAAGCAGACATAGCTGCTGGGGGTTCAGTCCCTAGGCCTGCCATGCAGCCTCACCCCCAGGGCATGCTAAGAGGGCAATTGAGACTGGGCACAGTGGCCCATGTCTGTAATCCCAGCTCTTGAGAGGCTGTACACAAACATGTCTACAATTCCAATCTAGTAGTGAGACCCTGAAAAAACTGTAGACCCTTTCCTAAAAAATACAAAGCAAAAAAAAAAAAAAAAGAAAGAAACTTGCCTGAATTCTAGTAACCAGCTAACCCAATAAGGTTAGATGATAGATTTCTCATAAATTTCTACTTTTAACTCTTTACCTCTGGGTGTTATTTTTGTGAGGAATTTCTAAATCAGGTTTTTCTCATGTAATCGAATGAAAGTGAGACATCTCCACACATTCCTCAAGAGGACTTAATTATGTTTTAATATGTAAATACAAAAGGTTAATTCCTTTTCAGAGAACCTGATGTTTCACTTCAGTGTAATTGTATGTTATTGGAACATAATTTTGGAGTTAATTATATTAACTGTTTGTCCTGGGTTAACAATACCAAATGAAAATATTAATTAATTCCATATGAATTTTTGTATTTTCTTCTGTTTCAGTTGATTTATCATTAGCAAATAAGGATGATGATGCCATCTACTTCTTGGGACATTCTCTTGGCCTTCAACCAAAAATGGTTAAAACATATCTTGAAGAAGAATTAGACAAGTGGGCCAAAATGTAAGTACACTATTATTTTAAAAGCTATAATTTAACATCTCGTCTATGAATTTTAAAACTAACACTAGGTTGCCAATACTGTGAAATATATATAACAGTGTCCTATGACCTTAACCAGAAAGAAACTGCAGGGATTTTGATATTCACTACTCCTTTTAATGAAATACCTAAGGATCAGAATAAGGGCATAAGAGAAGGCGGTGGTCAGGTAATACCTCTGCAAGTATTTAGACGTTTGAGTCTTTCTGCTATGTGGACCTGTCTGTGTCATATTCAGTTACTTTATTTCTTTAATGAATAATACAGTTAATATTTTGATTTTTCATTTGCTATGATCATTCTTGTTTACTCAACACTTTTTAATTTCTTTTTCATTTGTTTATGCATTTTTATAAATAAGGCAACAAAACTTGTTCACAAGAAACTGAGTGATACAATGCTATTTCTCTCTCCAAGGAACATGATGGCTTGAGAAAGATGCCCCGTTTCCATTTGGCTAGTAGATGAGGTCTAACGATGGCACACTTTCCAGCCAGGACTGCTTTCCCTCCCTCTCTTCCTAGTGCTCAGGTTTCTGACTGTGGAACCCATCACACTTTCTCATCTTAACCCTCTTCGTAAGTTCGAACTTTACTGCTTCATAGATTATTCTTGCAAAAGCCATTGCTGTTTTCCTTAACCTTTTCAGTTCTTTAAATATTTTTCTTCAAACATTTTTAAAGGTTTTTATTAATATATAATAACTATACATAATATTGGAACCTCATATAAGATTTGAATACATGTATATAATGTATGCAGCTTTGTTCAGAATAACTGATATTATCGTTTTTGTTAGTTTGTGTTTGAGCCTTGGAATGTCTCTTAGATATTCATAAAATGTATAAGAGTTATTATAGACTATGATCTTGGAGGGCCTTGCAGATAGCTCAGTGGAATAAGTGCCTGCTTAGGCAAGCACAAGGACCGCACTTTGACCCCCTGAAACACATGCTGCACCAGTCTCCACCCCAAGGTGTGCTGAGCTGACCAGGGAAACTGGGTATGGTGGTGCAGGCCTGTAATCCCAGAGGCTTAAGAGGCTGAACACAGGAAGATCATTATGAGTCTGAGCTGCATAGGAAAATCCTGTACTACATACATTAAAAACAACAAAAAAATCTATGATCTTCCTCTTCTTTTCCACAATGCTAGAATTTATTACTTCTATCCCACTGTGTTTGTATTCTGGTTACCTAACTTGTCACTATCCTCTGCTAGTGAGGTAGTTTAGAGGTGTCTATCTTCTTAGATTCATACTTTTAGCCATATCACAAATCTTTGAACAAAACTAATCTCAAATGTGTGTGTGTGTGTGTGTGTCTGTGTGTGTGTGTCTGTGTGTGTGTGTGTGTCTGTGTGGTACTAGAGATTGAACTAGGGACTTTGTGCTTGCCAGGCAGGTATTTATGCTGCTGCACTATCTCTCCAGCCCCAGAAACATTTTAAATGTTTAAATTTTATTATGTTTATCTTTTAAGTAAGTAGTTATATTTTAAAATATTTTCTGGTCATTGGTCATTGAAAAATCAATATGGAATTGAGTGAAACCTGGAGGTCAGGAAACAAAGTTTTGGAAACATGACACCAAATTAAATAAAAATTCTGCAGTCAAGATATTCAGCTGTCAATGTAACTCATAAAATTTTACAGCCTTTCTTCATTCTCCATGCTGTCTGTATAACAATGCCTGCTCATTATAGTTTACATTTATTGTGCTAATGATTACTACATCACTATTAGATAATACTGCAGAACTCTTAACATTCATGGTTAAGAAAGTTCTCAAATTAATGTAAGAGTTGACAAGAATTTCATATAATTTATTAAGCCTGTTATAACTTTATCTGCATAACTTTATGCATAAATTGTAAAATACATATCACCACATTGAAGGTATTTTTCTCTAGCAGGTTTTAGTATTTAATAAATGAGGGTCATAGTTAATAAAAATGGTTGATATTCATTTTGGCCTTAATGTAGGAGAGAGCAGATAATTAGATTGAATGAATTTAAACCTTAGAGAGTGTCCTTGCCTCTTGAATGTTCACTCAGCAAAGCTGTGCATTTTTTATTCTTCAGATATTTAAAGAAGACCCTGCCCTGGTATTCTATTCACTTCCTTGTGATTATTTTATGTTAGTAAGAGAACAAATGATTATGCTCAAGGTGTTATCATTGCATCTGAAGAGAGTGCTTTTCTGTAATATCCCCTATTGTCCTTCATTGTTATATTTTACCTTGTGAAAATCAACAATGCTGTAGTCTTAATTAAGTCTTCCTAGCTAGTTTTTATTAGACAAATGCTTCAGAAAGCAAGTACATTTTCATGCTTCACACAATGTAAACAATTAAAGATTTTTCCCAAGAAAATATGTCAATCTTAAGGTTGCTGTTTTACTGTGGCTTCTTGCTTAATGCTATGGTAATCCAGTCACTATCACGGTGCATTCAATATTCTTCTAAATATCAGTGATGTTTGAGATGCATGTTTTTCTATGTGTTCTCTCTTGCCTCATTTCCATCTTTGATCCAAAATGTCTGTATTTGTTGTGATTTTTTACTTCAAAATATTTAGCTTAAAGCCACACTTCTGACCTTTCCATATAAAGATCTGAAATGAGGAATTCTTTTCCTCTCAACTTGAAACATAGGAGAGCCTAAAAATGAACTGACAATGGACACTGACAGGATGAAAGTGTATTTCACAAGCAAAAAGAACTCTGCAGGAATGATTTGTCCAGTTCCCAGAGAGGCAATTATATACCAGCTTAAGCACATAATTTTAGGGTTTTCTATGGGAAAATATGAAAGTTCCTAGTGAGCTCATATTGATATTCATGTTAGTTGGCAGTGTTATGCCTGGCTGGCAGGTCCCTGGGAAGGACTTTACTGGTAGCTGAAGTTGTATCTCCACGCGTCAAAAAACAGGAAATGTTATAGGTCACAGTTGTCATTTTCTTCATGTCAATGGCCAATTTCACTTACCTATAGTTCGTGCAATCATCCACCATCTTGTCATTGTGACTCATGTGACCATTGTCTTGATGACTTGTAAGAATTGACAATCAAGGGTAGAAGCGTGTATGTATGTATGTGTGTACATTTGTATGCACCGAGGCATAAATATTTACAAATATTTTAAAATCTGTCTTAGTCTGTCAGTTCTTCTCTAACAAAGTACCTGAAACTGAAAAACTTATGAGTCAAAAACATTTCAGTACAATTCTGCAAGACCAATCTGCTAGCAGATTCCTTTGATTTCTGGCAAAGTCAGCTTTTGGCTTCCAACATGGCATTTTGTGCTGTGCTTGCCCACAGCACTGGTGCAAACTGTTTGATCCCACCTCTTTTATGAGGATGCTACTACTCCTAAGTGAAGAGCCACTGAGTCACTCTCCAAAGGTCTCACCTCTTAATCCTTTCACACAGTTGTTTTAACTTAGGAAGTTTGAAGGGACGCATTCAGATAATCACAGGCTACCAGTGATGTCCTCCATTCACTGGAGGACAAATTGAAAGGTCAGCCTCCTTAGGAACACTAACCACTGCATCTGTTTTCCAGTGCTTATTATTATTCAGAAACTTCATTTTAAGCTATGAGACTTCTAAAGCTGATTTAATGCTTTGCTGTCAGCAATATATTTGTTTTGTGAAATAAAAACATTTGTATAATTCTGCTGTTTTGAAATGGAAAATGCTGAAAGTCATTATAACTATTTGACTTACAATAATTTTTAGCAAAATGTTTCCATAATAAAAAGCAGCAACATGCCTCAACCCTGTGGGTCTGCTAGACCCAGTATGCTATAAGCTCAAGAAATTAGCAAGGAGAATCTTATATCAAATATTTATTATTATTTAAAGGAGAATAACATGAGTTAATAGTCACAATGATCAACCTTAAAAGAGGAATCATATCTTAGAAAATAGAAATTATGTCTCGAAGATGAAATGACAATATTTTAAGTCACCTGCATTGCTCAATCTGCTAGATAAATGATAGCCTTTATTCCATAGCAGCAAACGCTTGCTACTGCTGTGCCTCTGTAGAATTCTTGTAAGAAGAATGACAGCTTAGGTAGGATTATTCAAGAAGGACAACAGCACACTTACTTCCGTATTATGCGCAGATGGACCGCTTGGCAATGGCTTACCCTTCCTGGGCATGCATGGGTGTGACACCAAGGAAGAACGTCCGATTGTTTCCTCAGGGCTTCAGCAGCCATCTTAGTTAATATAAGCAATGCTTTTTGGAAAATATTCAGAGAAAGAATGAAAAAGATACTACATGTTTGCCATGCTACAAAGACTTCCCAACACCTTTCTTGAGTAGTGATAAATTGCTACTGGGAAAAAAATTGTGACATCATTAAGGAAGGAGTGGCATTTTATTTATTAACTTATGAGTGGAAAGTTTTCTAAAGGGAGGGCAAGTTCTCACTTTGGGAGACCGTTAAATGGTGACTTGCACAGAGCATCCAAGTTCCTATTAACTTCCTAATGATGTTTTACATCGTGATCTAATTTCACGATCAAATACTGCTCACACACATTTTAGACAACACCCTGCTGATGGCAGTGATGTATCTGTGATAATGAATTAACTCTCTCATGCTGTCTTTTCCAGCATTTGTAAAAAGATTGTAGTTATGCAACAGCTATTTTAAGCGCTTTAAATGGCAGCAGTATAACATTTTCCTTAAGTCTAATACATATGTTTATAATGGCACTTTAATCTAAATCAACTCTTTCTAATGACAGGCCACTTTACTTCAAGTTTATTTGGATAACACTTTCTAAATGCATCTCACTCCCTGAGGCTAGCAGCCTGACAAAATGAGGAAGCAGACTTGATATGTGATATTTTTAGAGGGAGGCAGATGCCAGAAGCTGTGCAGGGAAAAATGTATCTTTAAAGATTATTACTATGTGTCTACCAAAGTAAGGAGTAGGTGACATAATATTCTGAGATATAAATTCTCTGAGGCAGAACATAGAATTTTACTACCTCAGCGTAAGAAGACGTATTGTGTTATCAGCAGAGGCCATGGAGTTCTATGTGATTAAAATAAAAAAGGATCCAAGTATTTGCCTTTAACTACCTTTTAATGATAATGATTTCTGTCTTTAGCATTTATATTAGAAGTCAAGGAAGAGGCATGCTGCAGGCAATTTCATAATAGTATGAATAGTATTACCTAACAATTGCCCTTCTCCCTTCCTTCTCAGCAGCCTGTGTTTATTCTTCATATCCATGCTATTCTGGAGGTCTTTCTTCATCTTATTTTATACGGTAATGGAAATGTTAGCTTAAAAGTTGGGCCATAGGTCAGAAGCTGATGAAGAAAATTTTAATATTGGATTTCCGTTAGGAGAGAACACTCATTATAGGGGTCTGCACCTTTCCCTTTCATGTTACCTCATTTATTTTGATGGTGGCTCTTTGAGGTAAATATTGTCACCCACTTCCTTTCATTAATGTGGAGACTTAGTCTTTAAAAGACATAATTAGTGTGGTCTCACGCCGGTAGAGACCAGCACCTGGCTCATAGAAAGTGCTGAAAACCAACCGTTCAACATTGGAGATTTTGTTCGTTGCATGAAATTCAACGATAGAACTTATATCATGCATACCATCCAGGGCTGACGAACAGATCACCAATAGATTCCAGTCCCCTCTTCTCTTTTGAAGCAGTATGCCTGCCCACCACCACTGGTATTTCACTGTGTATTTCACTGTGTTCACACACAGGCTTGCATCAGAAAGCAAAGTTCACATTGCTTTCTGTTTTAGCCTAACCAAAGCTCCGCCATCTTGTTCTAGAAGCGCCATCCTCATACTAGGTCAAACTGTTGAAAATTTCTGCTGTCATAACGACCCCTGTTGTAAGCTGGGGTTTAACCAACTTCATTTTGTAAAACTTATGTGAACTCCATTTTGTGATATTTTGTCCTCTTTGTTAACTCTACCCAGATGTTTTAACTGCAAGATTGTGACTGTTTGAACAAATAAGGAATGCTCCCCTGAGTTTAACAAAATGTACTTAATTGTCACCAGATGTATGTCTAGATTCCAAAAAGCAAGAACTACACCCAGGCCCCAATAAGGTTTGTAAAGACCCCTAAACTGCCTGTCCAGATAAGGAAATGACAAACTGCCTGTACAGATAGGGAATGACTCCTTCCCCGAATCTTCCCCCTAAGCTCCCCTTCCTTTGGAGTTTTCCAGCTTAAAAACCCTTATCTCCCCACCTCAGCACACACCTTAGCATGTGTTGCAGGGTGTCTGCTGCTGGGTACCAGCTAAAATAACGCTCTTCTTTTTCCTTTTCAAGCCTGCCTCATTTTTGGGTTAAACACTTTCTTCAAAATCTACAAAGTTTTGGATTGAAGACAATAATCTGATTCAGAGCTTATGAAAATACAAGTACATAATAGCACATAAGGACTTACACTTTTGTTTTCTTTTTGGTTCAGATTCTTCTGTTTTACAAGTGCCTCTTTCTTTCTCACTTAATGGAAACTTCACATTACTTTAGGTATTCTTATATCTTTTCTATTTTTCCATATGTCCACTAGAATATGAGCCAGCATCATAAATGTGAATGGAGTTTGAGAAGTGATTCACTAGCAAATATGTCAAAGTTTTGTTGGCTTAAACTACAACTAAGGTTTCTATTTTCCGTAAAATGTCATTATGAGTAGAGGCACATTTTAAGTACTTCTGTTTGAACTAAAGGTTACAAAATTTACTGATAATCTTTTTAATTTCTAGATTAAGAATAGCATGTACATTTTTGTACAGATACAAAGTATCTAAAAGTATATTATACGTAAAAAAGTGTCAAATATTCTTCAAATTAAAAAAGTAAAATGGCATCTTAGACCTTAAAATAGAGCAAAATAATATAGTAAGATGAGCAATTTCATTGATCCTCCACTAAATAACAGAAAAAACATCAAGTTATATAATGGACCATCCAAGAATATTTATATTTTTAGAAGAACATTCTTTATGTAATTACTTAACTATTACCATGACCTCATAAAAATGACTACTTGCCAAATTTGACACTTCAAAACACATAATCACAAATATCATACATGTACACAGAAATACAGAGCACAGAGCTAAGAAATATTTTTGTTTTTTTCTATTTTAGGGGAGGATATGGTCATGATGTAGGAAAACGTCCTTGGATTATAGGAGATGAGTGTATTGTAGGCCTTATGAAAGACATTATAGGTAAGTATAAGATATGCTGAATTTTTATCACAATAGAATTATAAAAATATTATTTAGCAATGAGCATAGAAAGGCATAATCTTATTGAATAGTATCCTGTTTTTGTGTTTTAACCCATACTTTTAACTTATATTTATTCATTTAATTATTGGTATAATGGACTGTATTAGTTACTTTTCTCATTGCTTGGAAAACCCCTGAGAGCCACAAATTACATGAGGAAAGGTTTAGTGTAGTCCATATTCAGCTGGCTCCAAGCAGGAGGCTTGGCAGAGCGGCATGACAGAAGAGAAACAGTCCACAGCAGAGTAGGGATGAAGCAACAGAGCCCGAGCTCTGAAGCAACAGAGCTTAGCCTTTCGTTCCCTTGTAGCCCATCCAGACTATGAAACCACTGAGTGGTGCCCCTCGTGCCCAGGGTGGGACTCCTGTTACCCATACCTGGAACTTCTCTGAACCGCCTTAGTTATCACACACACTTCATGCATTTTTCCATACCATAGATATAGCTGCCTCCAAAATGCCCCTTCTGTGAGGCTTTGGATACACATCTACATGTAATCCCCAATTTATACGCAACCAGGTCATTTGGTAAAAAACAAAATACATCCATTATTTTTTCTGAAATAAGTTTATAATATTTACCCCACCTGTGAAAAGCATGTGCATTTATTAATTTATAATTAAACAAATTTCATAAAATGAAGTTAAATGAATTTTGTGTAATGTCACTACATGTTAAATACTCATGTAAAAATGTTAAACATTGTTTGAGTCATTTGACCCAGTTATTCTCCTTCCAAGTATCTTCCTGAGAGAGTTAAGGTCATCATAATGTAGTGATACCAGTATCTCTACATTTATAGCAGTATAATTTATAATTATTAAAATCTTGGAAACATCCCATATGCCCAATGAACAGATGAATGGATGGAGAACATGTGGCACTTGTATACAATGGAGTATTTGGTATTTAGATGCATCTGGAGACCATAATCATAAATGAAATAAATCAGACACACATACAAAAAAAGAAAATGCTGAAAAATGAGGTCGGCTAGAATCTCCTCTTTTGGTAGGAGACAAAAGAGCCCCAGTGGCTGTGGCAACATTTCGTTATATACTCGGGAGGTTATTCACGCTTGCAGCTACACTGCCTGGCAACTTCTTTGCTTGGTTCGCCTCAGGTGCATCATGTTCTCAGAACCGACAGAGCTTATCCACGTGGCTCGCCCTGGCTTCTCCAGGTTCTTATGGCTGGCCTTGCCCTAGCACCACATGTGTAATTAATCTCCAGCTGCAGCTGCTCCCCACACCGCCCTGTTTTTATTTTTTGTGGTTGCAAGCAATGGGTGGGCAGGTAAAGCTGGAGGAGCTGTGTTGGCCAGACTCTGTAGAAGCCCTTCTCACTTTTGAACTCTTCCCATTTTGAGTGAACTTACTCATTTAGGCTAAAGATTCCCAAATCAAGGATTTCATATCCCTGCATTCAGAAATTTAATCTTATACAGCTAATTAATCCATAATAGTAGTTACAGTAGCTGGTAATTCTCAGAAGATGCTAGTGATTAGAGTTTCTTTTATTCTGGCATTTACTATTGCATTACTTTACTTATCACATGGTTCTACTTTCCTGCTAGATGTTCAAGACAACTTAAGGTGACATGTAATAATCTTTTTTTCTTGATATCTATCAATGTCAGGTAAGTGCCTGAGTATTTACTTTTGAGCTATACAAAAGATCTTTTAGATCTTACATCAGTGTCACCTGCCTCTATGTGTAATGGTTATTACTTGCCCAAATTTCTTTCTGTGAAAGTTTGGGAGAATTTTCTCTGATAGGCATAATATACAACATTGACCTCCTACCTCTGTAGTCCAACAATTTCCTTGGTCAGAAAACTTGGGACTCATCAAATGATAGGATGTCACAGCAGAGGTGTAAGAACCTGAAATAATAAGTAAAATCTGAAAAGTACATAGAAAATTGCTTCTTAATGTGGACAAAGTCTATTTTGCAGACACAAAACTCAAAAATGCATATATGAGATATTCATTCCACAAACCTTGTATGGTAAATGCATGTTTGACTTTGATTTGAAACATTTTCAGTGCACAAAAGTCATCTTGAATTTAATAGTTATCCTCTTAATTATGCAAATTTTCTGCAATTAATAATTTCACAGGTGCAAGAACCTGAAAGAATAAGTAAAATCTGAAAGGTACATAGAAAATTGCTTCTTAAAGTAGACAAAGCTTGTTTTATAGCTCAGGACCTCACTGTTGCTGACGCTGGCTGTGGTACTTTTTTGGGGAACTCTGGTTCTTACATTGAGCTTTGCTTCCTAGTTCCAGTTCAGATTCCTCCGTCTGCTGGCACAGACCTTCTAGCTTCCACTGCTGCCCGTTGGCCCTCTCTTTTTTTAAATTTATTTTTTATTTTATTGAACTACAAATATGAATCAGATGGTTTTAAGACACCTTAGCAAGACAGATTCGATGAATTAATACATTGCAAACTGTTTTCATAATGTTTTGGTATTGTACAAGGTGCATACATGATATTATACTTAGAAACATTATTATAGCAGATGTCTCTTGTCGGTAAATTAAGAGTGTAGCTGTTTACTTATCTTATTTTTTATACCTGAATTATACCAAAGATTCAATAATTATTTTCCTAATAGATGACCATAGTACTAGAAGCCGACATAATATCCTGTCCAACCAACATTAGTGCAGATCTGGCCTCTCATAGAATTATGTAGAAGCACAGCGTTATCTATCCCAACTGTACTGTCTATACACACATATCATGATTTTTTCTTTCTATACCTCTTCCTTTGTCTACACCTGTCAAAGGTGGGCACTCCATTGTCATTCAACTAACTTAGGTGCTTGAACTCGACAACACAATCCAACACAGTCCAGCATTCCACAACAATAGTGAGTTATTCAAAGAAGTTATCAACCATAGCCATTTACAGCTCGGCTTAATATTATGGCCCCATGAGGTATACTTCATTTTTATACTTTTCTGCTGGATGGTTAAGACCTAGATGCAGCAAGACTTATATACCAACAAATGTACTTTATATTTCTTATGTGGTCAGTGAAGTCCCCTCAGGGTTTATCTTGTAGTCCTGTACATTATTCTGAAGATCCTTTGTCTGTGTCATCCATGTGGATGAGTCACAGCCAATGCTTACCAGTTTGCTCTCTGTGAGAGCCTGAGAGAAAGTTTTCTCTCCATGTGACTCTCCCCAGGCACACTATAGAACTTCAATCTCTTTCCTCTGTGGCTCCATAATCTTCTTGTTCAGAAAATTTGGAGCTTCCCTGAGTTTCATGATATTGCAGTACAGGTTCTCCTATGTCCTGAGTCTTTGCTGACCTTGAAAGGCTAGGGGCAAAATGTTGGCTGGCCTTGTGGTTCTTCTATTTCTCCAACTCTGATTTGTGAAATTAGGTTGTTCACCATCCAGAAGAAAAGCTGATTAGTATCCTGCAGCATATGCCATTCACTTTGCCTTATCTGACTCAATTGATTTTAGTTGTTGTTGTACGTTCCCTTTTGTATTTCTGCTTTTCGCTTGTTATACTAGGGAGACTATATGATATTTACACATGTGTGTCTGGTTTATTTCACTTATGAGTATATGTTCAAGTGGCATCCACTTCAGTATAAATGCTTCAAGCTTATCATTCTTAATAGCTGAGTAATACTCCATTATATAGAAATACCACATCTTTTTCAACCATTCTTCATGGTGCAGATCTACATGAGACTTACTGTGGGATCCAGTTGTGCTTGTGGGAGGCATTGTGATGAACTCTAGGTTTTCAGCTGGACTCATGCAGGATATTAGGATCCAGGCTCTCAGATGGATTCTTTGGTCTTAATATGTTGACAGAATTTCTGCATTCTTTGTATATGATTCTCTGGGTGATTCATTATTAAATAATATTATAAAAGGAGTACTCTGTTGCATTATTTCCCTTGCAAGACCATAAGCCATGATGAATTATTATCTTCCAAATTTCTGTACTTTGAAAGTCTTTGTATTAGTTAAATGGTATTTAAATCAAATTTGTAAATCATTCACTGATTATTTTAATGAAAAAAATACAGAAAGTACTGTATATGTTGTCTATATGTGTTTGTGCTAAAGAACAAATAATAATGATTTAAATATCTCATTTAGCATAATTATTTATTCTAGACTTGAATAACTCTTCCATAAAAAGAAATGAGTGTTCCACTTAAGCGGAAAAGGTTGGGGTTATGGACCTAAAAAGAGCTAAAGAAATCAGAAATGAGAAAGAGAAAATAGGCTGTTCATTTTAAAGGTATTTTCTTACAAATTAGAGGAAAAGAAATAGAATGGTTTACATGTAATTAGTGCAGGTTGCTTTTTTCAGTGGAAGAAGACAGAGAGAACTGAGTTATTTTGCCAATTGAATCTGTTCAGGAAATTTAACTGTCTCTTTACTCTTGATTTCTCAGCTCAGATGAGCAGCTAAATTTCAGTTTGGTGACCTAGAATCTTAGCTAAGTAACTCCATTTTTGATATTTATTCAGGGCTATTGAAGTCTCGTATGGGCTTTGCCTCAAACAATGCCTTCCTATAATTTTTGTTTAATGGTGTATTCATCTGTTTATTGTAAACTACATGCAGCTTCCCTTACTTTCACTATTTACTTGAAAGTTCTGAAAACTTGGATCAATATTGAGCTACCAAAAATATTAAATAATTTTTGATTTCTTGTGATTGGCTCATTGTGCTTACTTTTTGTTTTTCTATTATTGTAATTGTTTCACTAATTTTATGTTTATTTGGGGTTTAGTGCTGTTGATGAAACCCAGAATTTTTACTGTGTAGACAAGTACTGCCCCCCTGAGCTACATCCCTATGCACATCACTTTGCATTGTTCTATCTGAAACTGTAGTATAAGAACCCTAAAACTCTGAAAGTAGATGTGTTTTAATCATAAAGTGATTATAGCAATTGTGTGGTATCTATGCTCAAGTTTAGTAAGGTCAAATATCATCAACATAAATGTGCATTGAGTTAAGACTGAATCTTCTAGATTCCTAAAATCACAGCTTTATTTTACCATATAATTTCTCAAAAATAATTATCAAGGGAGGATAATAAAAATGATTATATATACAAATTGCTGGAGCAAAGAGAGAAAAAAAGACAATGTACACAAACAAAGTTTCAATTATAGATGTGAAGAAAAATGATTAATAAAGCATTTATGTAGAGCCAACACAAAGTAACTTTCTTTTATAATTAATGTCATATTATCAAGATGCTAGAAATAAAATTGCTGAAGGATATTATTAGTAATATTATTATTATTATGCCTCCTTTTCCCTGGATACATAAAAATCACAGAGGGATAGATACATTGAATTTGAGCTTATAAAAGTTCTGCAATAGAAATATACATTTGGCTTATGAAAATTGTGGCTGGCCTTGAAGAAGTAATAATCTCTGGCAGCTCTACCCTAATATTCATGCAGCCTCTGCTATATGTCAGCTACCTCTGGAGGCCACAGAAGTCTTGCCTTTGAAAAATAGAGGCAAAACTCTTGCATAGTCTAATTACAGACCTAATAACCAAAGCCATAATAATATTTGCATCTGCTTGATAACATTTGCAGAACATGCTGCGGCAGTAAGAAACCCTAACTCACATTTGTTATGAAATAGCAGTAACCATCCTATCGCCCTTGTTGTCTTCCTATAGGGAAAGACTAGAAATTGTAGCATAGTTAGAAAGACACAGAGAGAGGATGGTTATGAGCACTGGTCTCCTATATGTACCTTAAAATTATTATATTGTAAATAATGCTTCCAAACATGAATATGACCAAAGATTATTATCTTTCTCCTATCATAATTTGAGTAAGTTAGTTCCTCTCTTTTGAGATTCCTTTCCACATGGATACACTAAAAAAAACATAGAAACTTTGCCATATTGAGGTGAAAACTGCCTGAGCTAAGACACGTAATGGATTTGGAAATGTTGCCCTGTCTTGTTAGTGGCCCAGACTGAAGGGAGAAAGACAGGCCTCAATTGACCTAAGCTTTGCCTTCTGATAAAGTAAATTGTGATGCTCAGTAAATAAAGAGCAAAAGAAGAGTGGGGGAGATAGCTCAGTGGAATAAGTGTTTGACCGGCAAGCATGAGGTGCTGAGTTCAATCCCTGATACCAAAAAAAGAAAACAAAAACTATCTCAAAAAGAGCACAAGAACATTTTTGAATGAAAGCCATAGATCACTTCCATGTGAAGAAGCTTTCAAATTCTATTAATCTTTCTAGATGATGTTAAAATTTTGTACCCATACACTTAGAATTCTTGTTTTCATATTAAATCAAAGAAGCCTCTTAGGTATAAGAAAAGGAACAAAAACATCAACAAAAATAAGTTGAAAACTATTCTATCAATAAAGTGGTTTATTTTCTTATGGAGTGCCAAAAAGACTAAAATAACTTAGAAGAACAATGCTTAGAAGTATAACACAAACCCAACGAAATAGGTCAGTTATGCAAATTTTCTTTTGAAAATAAACTGAGAATCAGATTAATTGGCAGTGCTTTGAGGTTACAAATGCCTGACTCTGTGTTGCTTTTAGGTAATATTTGTAATAAATACTTCTGTTAATGTTTCTGAACTTCTGCACCCAAGAGAGGGCCTCATGTGAGTCTGAGTTAATTTAGCCCAATACATGTGTGGGTGAACATATATGTGTGTGTGTCATATTCCCATGAAATTTTCAGAGAAGTATCAGACAGTCTAAACTGGCACTGTCTCACTTGGGGGAGCAAAATTTTGTAGAAAGCCATGCTTTTAATTAGAGCATAACAGAATGCCTAAGTTCCTGCGGAAAGCCCTGCACACTCATTATTTACTGCCTTTTCTATTTCTCTGATTTCATTTTGTGATAACTACTAGGATTTGTTCTCACTATGTTTTTTCATATACATCTTTTTCTACTAATTCTCTCTTTCTCTCTCTTTCTCTCTCCTCTTTTCACTCCTCATGCTTACATTTAATAGTTACTCAGAGAAGATGTGTGCAAATTGAGAAAGACGAGTAAAAAAATATGAGATTAGATGTCATAGATATTTTATTTCAGAAATAATAAAGATTCATACCATAATATAGAGAAGCAGCAATACTTAAAACTGGAAGCGCTTTGTTTTTTACTGTATTTCCAAGAAATTTTCTTACTGCGAGAAGGATGTGTCTCCTTATATAACATGAGCTCACCCCATCTATCTAGTATGTATAGGGGGACTTTATTTAGTGGTTGCAAGAGAGTGAGATTCTTTCCCTTAGCTTCAGATGCTACTCAGCTCAAAGTGATCAGGGCCATGTCTTTTGACATCTAGCACTTGTTCACCAGCTCTGTATATTAATTGGTGAAGTTCATGTAGCAAATGAAAGAACTTTTTGTTTGAATAAATGAAGTTTCGGCCCTTCCTTATATGACTATTTTAAATTTTATAAACATGTATTTCCATGAACTTCCTTTAAATGAACTTATTTTAGGAATCTATCTGACTTACTCTTCTATTTACTATTTGGTCTTCTATTTACCATTCTTTAAAATGAAACAACATCAGAAATATTTTGTGGGTACAAAATGTAGGCCTCGAATTATGATATTCTGTAACATCTAGTAGAGTAGCCTTATGGGCATGAAGATATATAGAATCCATTCCTCAGTGTTGGTAAAGATTACATGGGTCCAACTGCCTTTAAGATACAACATTAATAAAAGAAAATATTTATATATCCAGTGTTCATAATCTATCAGTATATTCTATGGATTCCATAGTGTCAAATGTTTTCCTGGGGTTGGGGAGATGGTTCAGTGGAATAAGCACTTCCCTGGCAATCCCTAGTTCTACCAAAAGAAAAGTTTTCCTAACAGAAATTATGTCATAATATTATTCTGTAGTTTGTTACCTTCATTTTGAATATTTTCTTATTGGGTAATGCATATCTTTATTATATGTATTCTCAGTATGTGTAAATAAACCCTGGAGATATTTAGGCCTTGTAACCCTTTTGTCTTGTTATATATCTCCTGGTCACAATAGAAAATATGTTTGGCAAGTAGCCTTCTTGTATTAAATGTGCATTTGAAATATGGTAGAAATAGCCAACACTAAATATGACTGGCCCTACTATCTGTTGAGATTTCTTTTGAAAAAAGCACAAAAATTGTTCTCATTTGGTATTTTGCAAACTCACTAAATGTGATAAATCATTTTTAATTTGCAGGCCAAAGAAAAGGCTTCATTATTTTCATGTGTTATTTATAAGCTCAGAAAAAGAAATCCTCTTCTTAGCTGGTGGTGTGCATGTGAGTCCAGTTAACATGTATAAAATAAGTCAAGAGGGTAGCTTCCCTTTCTGTATGATACGATGCTTCAAGTGTTACTTTCTCTCTAAAAACATTAAGAATGACTGACAGAAGATTCCTTACCTGGTTTTCCCAAGTACTTTAAAAATATATACATGATAATGTGATTATTTTACAGGAGCCAATGAGAAAGAAATAGCCTTAATGAATGCTTTGACTGTTAATTTACATCTCCTACTGGTAAGTTTACTTTCCCAAAAGTGTTTAGAATACACTCATTTACAAAATCTGATGCTATTCTATCTTTAATTCATGAGCATCTGAGGTTTTACTTATTTAAAAAATAAGATTCAAGGATGTTTTCATTTTTACCAGAAAATGTTGGACTCTGTTGTAATGATTTCTTCATAAACAGGGATAGCTGATCTTGAAGGTTTTAGAATAGCTGAAAACATAAGAAAATAGAGTCATGGTGGGTGAAAAGTTAACTTCTTGCAAGTACAAACACAAGGGTGCATAATGACTAGCAGAGCTCACAACTTCTCAGAAAAACAACATCTAATACACTGGACGTCAACAGGGTAGGGAGATGGATCAGGGTTCTGTTGTGTATTAATTAAATATGTTTAAAAGACACAAAATAGACTAAGTTGGAGAAATCTTAAGGGATAAATAGCTAAATACTTAATAGATCTTAAATATGCAATATATAGTCATACCTAAAAAAGGGAAATGTATTCTGAATTTGGGATACAGTGTCTATAGTAATTGTTGGACAATGAAAATTTTAGACTCTATGTTTTAATTGTGTATTGAGAACATGTCTACATGTTCAGGCATCCTTTAACTCAGAGAAGTTAATCCATGTCTGTTAGACACTAATGAACATAATCAACCAATATGTCTAAATCTTAATCATTTCCTTTGTAAATGTGAGGATGAGAGTTCATATCTTACAGATCAACAGGAAGATTAAATAAGATCTCAAGTGAAAGTTGCTGTAATACCTTGGCTCATAATCAACAACCAGTTAATAGTAATCATTCTCTTTATTATTCACAATCTATTTCTCCAGAATCTATAGAGGTAAAAGAGCCTCATTGAACAAATGGGCTGCTTTTCACTGGTGCATATAAGGACAAGTGTTTCACATTGGTATACTTTTAGTAAGATCCTAGGTAAAATACCACAAAATGTAGAAAATTATATAATGGATGCCAAATTAGTAGTGCATGATAAGTATATAGAACAAGGTATTTCAGTTTCATACTGGAGAAATTACCATTACATTCTTTGGATGATAAATTTTCAATTAACAACTAAATAAAGTGTGAGAAGTTGTTTTCTCTGATATACATTTTCTCCTTAGTTGGCTTTACCATTGATAAACATAAAGAGTCAATCAATATCCTTTTCCTCTCTGTAATTCACTCTAAACAACTCTAATTGAAAAGTTACCCCTAAAAGATATCTTACATACTTAATTAGTACCTTGAAAATGTTTGAGATTTTAAAATGAAACTAAAGCATAAAGGGATAAAAGTGTAAATTATATGTTAATGTTTTCTCAATAAATCCATTTCATTGCAGTTATCGTTTTTTAAGCCTACACCAAAACGGCATAAAATTCTTCTAGAAGCCAAAGCCTTCTGTTCTGATCATGTAAGGACTTCTTCACATTATATTTTTATTCTTCTTTTTCTGCTGAAAGGGAGGCATCATTTGTATGCCTTAAATATGTATTCATTAGTTTTCTGAAAGCAGTTTTAATAGAAACATCTGTCACATGCTTTTGATTTAAGCAGTTTTTATAGATTGTAGATTTATTTTTGTTGTTCAACTAAAAGGTGTATCAAGGGAGGAAAGGACTGAATATGAACATTGATTTATTTGTCTTTCAAAAGACATTGAGTAAGTGGCTGGCTTAAATCAAGGTTTGCTATAAAAATTTTACTAATTCTTGTTGCTACTTTATTTTATGAAAGCAAATCAATACTAACCCCAATACTTAAACATTTAGCTACATAAAATTAAAATGCAAGCTTTTGTTTGTCTCTTGTTCATAGCATGCTAGAATATTTATTGATACTTTATTATCAAAAGATATCTTTATTAAGGATTAAAATATTTTTTGTGGGGGCTAGGGAGATTGCTCAGTGGAATACGCACATCCCTGGCAAGCACAAGGGCCTGAGTTCAATCCCCAATTCCTCAAAAAAAAAGAATACATACCCTACAAATATATTTCTTGTGGATCACAAAAGAGTGCTACTGTAGCAGCAGTTCAGCTGATAAATTTGCTCCTTTTGGAAACACACATGCGCACACACACGCACACACACACACACACATGCACTCGCACGTAAGCACTCACACACACAGTCCATTGAATATTTCAGCTTCAGTGCCAGAATGACTTGATTTCTATATTTATGTTAGTTATTCTAGCCCACAATCTTGTAATGTTATAGCACATAAAAATTATGTTGTCGAATTAATAGCCATAATCTTACTAAAAAGGAGCAAAACTCCAGTGTCTTAAAAAAATTGGGCCCCTGTGACAGCCTATTTCCATGTATGTCACACTGGCAGCAAAGTAGATTCTTTATTTTTTAAAGAATACAAAATGGTAAAAATAAAAATAAAGAAATCCTTAGAAACAAGAAAGAATTTCACTAAACAATGTAATAGGAATTCAATTATTGCTATATTCCATGATGTTTTCCTCAAATTAGTTATGTAGGTTACCAGATATAAAAATGATTTTAAAAAACCCAAAACAATCGTTTTAAGAAATCAAAAATTAAAAAAAAAAGAAAAAGAAAACAATTTAAGCATCAACTTCTCTTTAAAAAAAAAAAAGAAAAAGCAGAGATTGGCACTGCAATTACCCAGACCATCCTGTATATGCATACACACATGTGTCTTTTCCCTTCTTTTTTGTCCTTTATCTTATCCCTGGTTGTCCTTCCCAGCAAACAAATTCTTTCCCTTTCACAGAATCCATTGTACCTTTCAGATTTTATTTATTCTTTCAGGTTCTAAACGTAACGAGACAATACAGTGCTTGCACATGCAGGTCTGATTTATCTCACTTACGAACACATTCTAGCTGCATCCATTTATCCACAAAAACTTCAAATTTATCTTTTTTTTATAGCTCAGTGGTAGTCCATTGTGTAAAATTACCACATTTTTTGTGCATTCATCAGTTCATGGGTGTTTGTTTTGTTTCTAAGACTTAAACGAGTAGATTATCTCACGTCTTTTCATCTCAGAAGTTTACTATTTCTATGCCAATCTTTTTTTATATCCTGGTGACACATAACAAGTCCATGTTTCTCACTACTTATTTTCAAACTGACTTGGATTAATGGATTTTTAGTATTAAAAATATCTTGTAACTTATAAAATTCAAATAACTTCTATATTTCTACTCACCTCTAAATTTGTACTTTTTCAAGAATGTACTACTCAACAACTTCTTCAGATAACCCACTACTATTGTGGACTGCTGGACTGTGTTGGATTGTTTTGCTGAATTTAAGCACCTATAATAATTGAATGACAATAGAATACCCATCTCTGACAGGACTAAACAAAAAAGGAGGGATACAAAGGAAGGACCATTGTGTGTTTGTATAAACAGTACAGTTAGGATAAATATGCAGTACATTTGTATAATTATATGAGAAGAAAAATTTGCACTAATAATGTTTGGACAGGATATCCTGTCTGCTTCTTGTACTATGGATAACCACTAGGAAGATAACAATGTAAAAAGTATTAATTATTGAAACTGCACTATAATTCAGCTTTAAAAAAAGATAAGTATATAGCTACATTCTTTTAATTCATTGATTAGAGACATCTGCTCTAATAGTGTTAGTAAATATATTATGTATGCATCTTGTACAACAAAAAACCACTACAAAAACAATATGCAATCTATTAATTATTGAATCTGCCTTACTAATTTGATTTGAAACTGTCTCATTGCTATTGGTTCTCAATAAAATAAGTAAATAAATTATGTTCAGATTCCTGCTTAACTCATATTAAGTGGTTTTTCTTTGTTGTATACTTCGGTTATTTTTAATCTTAACCTTGGTTCTCATACAATAACATGTTTTCATTGATTATTTGCTTTCAGAGTTGTTACTTCAATATGCTGCTGTGCATTCAGTTCAACTTAATTTTAAAAGGTCTCCTTCTCTTCCAGTATGCTATTGAGTCACAGATTCAACTTCGTGGGCTTGATGTAGAGAAAAGTATGCGGATAATAAAGCCAAGAGAGGTATATGACAAAGAAATAAATATTCATCATGACCGCTATTTAGTATTGATTTTTTCTTCCATTTCCTCAAAAGGTCTTCATTACATTAATGGAACTTTCAATAAATTATAAAAAATACTTCTGTTACTGTTGATCACATTGTTTAAAATATAAAACAATTCCAGTGCATTTTTTCCCATTTTTAAAGGGTTAGCTACGAGGAAAGAAACTACTTTTCTAATTATATTACTAAAGTCTTACATAGTCTTCAAGAGTGACAAATTGGATATCTACATGCTGTTGGCTAGGGGTGCCATTAAAAATAGGCTAAAGAATTGTGGTACTTGCTGAAATTTAATGACTATCTTTGGTTTGGATCTTCGTAATCCATGAGGCAGATGTGTTTCCTTGTGCTTAGCCTGGAACAAGGGATAAGTTATAATGGGAAAAATTTGGGCCTTACATTCTGACTAATATATAGTGGATGCCAGACCCTCCAGTGTATGGATGTATCATTTTTAGATAAGTGCTTTTAGCCCACCTGGGGCTCCTTTATATTCAAACAACTTACTAAGGATACATCTCACACAACTTGGTCATATGTTAAAGATCTAAAATACTATGTTCTTTACCCTAATAGAAAAGTGAGGCTAAGCTATACAGAATTAGACCATATAAACATTGCACACTGTAAAACTTATTAAAAGAATTGTTCAGAATAATTTTTAGGCTTCACATATAAAGATTCCAGCATATTAAGTCAATGTTTCAACAATTACTTTCTTTATCCAGCATTACTTTGTAAAACGTTAAGACCTGTTTTAATCACTTTTATTTGCCAATATGCTGGAAATTAGTGAAATAAAACTTTTCCATATGTGTAAGAGGATGACTATTACATATGTCTTATATGAAGCACTAATCCTTAGCACCACTGAATACAGATAATAAAGTTACAGGTTTTAATCTTGTAAGTAAGCAGAATTTTTATGACCTATAAGTTAATCACATTGGGATCAGTGTTTACCACTGCTAGCAGAACACAAGTTGACATGAAAGAGACCCCATCCTATCTTTGTAAGCCAAGTTTCTTCCTTTCTTAATACTGACACTTTAAAGAAATAAATTATGTTTGTCTAGTGTTATCCCTTGCCTTTATTTTTAATTGTGGCAGGAAACTGCATAAATTATTTTATGAATAAAACATCTCCTTTACTTAGAAGTTTTCTTGTAATTTATTCTCTTTATATGTTACATTCTCCTCCTTATGTGTTTAAAACATAATTTTGACTTAGCGCTTGAGAGATTTCAGTATCAATCTTGTTCTTATTCTGTAAACAAATTCTAGATGTTTTCAATACACACTTATAATCACAGCCCCCACACATGAATCACAAGGAACCTAAAACACATATCAGAGTGACTGACAAATATCAAGAATTATAACTTAAAAATAAACTGAAGGATACTGGGGGAATATGTCATGAAGTTTTACTTCAACATACTCTAATTAATGATGCATGGACATCAAAGTGAAGACAAACAATGCTGAATTTATAAACAATTTTTTAATTTGATCATAATTTTTAGAATATAAGAAGATACTTTTCATTTAAGCAGTTTATTTCAGGTTAAATTGTTGGCAAGGATACATCTAAATTCACAGTCATGGGCCAGCCAAATAACTCAGTGGATTAAAGTGCCCAGAAGCAGGCACAGGGATCAGGGGTTCAATCCCTGGGCCTGCTGGGCTGGCCCCACCCTTGGAGTGCTCTAAGACAGCAATTGAGTGCAATAAGACAGGGCGTGGTGGTGCACACTTGTAATCCCAGCACTTGGGAGGCTGTAATCAGGAGAACTGCTACAGAGTCTGAGCTAATAGTGAGACCTTGAACACTCTGTAGAAGCTTCCCTAAAATACAGAAAAATAAATAAATAAAGAAGTAAGCAAATAAATAAATTCAGTCATGAGTTATAGGAGGATGATACAGAAGAAAATAAGCTGGATGCTAGTGAAAATTGATGAGTTTATTTTTCAGGATTGGATGGATATTGATCATTAGTTTGGAGAAGGTTTTACAATTAAGCTGATGGAAATTAGTTAATATTTGGAAGAAAAGAATGAAGTGACTATTTTCTAAAATAATATATTACATTGATAAATGCAATTTTTGTTTTCAAAAACTTCTCATTATATAATTTTTCATCAATTTCTTGTGTTTGAGTGTTTTCTGAGTACCAATTTGTATTTAATGAGAAAACAATTCATGGGTATAAAAAATTTCCAAAGATTAACTGAAAAAGTGAAGGCTAAATCAAATGAAGATGTTGCTGCAAAGACTCCTTTTTACTAGTTTATTATCATTTCTCAGTAATGAAAGTGTCTGCTAGAATGCTGCTCTTCTGCCAGTTTTTAACATTGCATGATTGTGGGAATAAAAATATACCCGTTCTCTTTCTTATGGTGAAATTTAGATTGATAATTATGAAGTGACAAATCACTATCACATAACTTGTGTCTGCTTTGACTTAGGGGGAAGAAATCTTAAGACTGGAGGATATTCTTGAAGTAATTGAGAAGGAAGGAGATTCGATCGCAGTGATCCTATTCAGTGGGGTGCAATTTTACACTGGACAGCTCTTCAACATTCCTGCTATTACAAAGGCTGGACAAGCAAAGGTACTCACACCCTGCTCCCCAGATCCCTGTTTCCAAAGCCAGAAAATGGTGGAGTAATCTCCCCACATAGTCGAACTGTGCTTCTATTTAAGTTCTTTCATGTGCACTGTGTAGAAGCAACTGAAAATATTTTAAGAGCAAGTTGTGCATGTGTGTGTGTGTGTGTGTGTTTATGTTTATGTTTTAGGGTCTCACCATGCTGTTCAGGCTATCCTTAAACTCACCATGTGGTGGACTGAGGCTTGCCTCAGATTTTAAGTGCTCCACATGCCTTGATCTCCCAAGTGCTGAGATTGTAGTCATGCGCTGCCATGACCTGTTTACTTCTTAAGAAAAAAAAAAATACTTGTATCATCTTTTGCTTCAGGCACATTCATTTGTACCACTTTTTGGCACTTGTGTGATCTCCATTCCTCACAAGCACATGGTCCCTCTGCACTTGCCTCAGTCAGCAGGACAGGCAAGCATCTCAGAGATGTCACCTCCACTCTGCTGCTCGGTCAGCAGGGCGCAGGTGGACTACTCAAGACAGTAACTACATGTGGAGACTGTGGAAGCTCTGCTCCTGCCTTGCTGTCATTCAGACTAACATGAGATGTACTCACTGAGTCCTCAGTGGCTATCGTTGGAGCATGCAGAGATCATTAATAGATAAGGTAGATTTTATCAGTGGATCGAGCTTTACCCAAATTACTTTAAGGAAATTTTCTGTAAGAATCTTGAGAACATTCTATGCTATCACAAAAATTTTTCTATACACTTGTAAGTCACACTTCAATTTTGACCATTTTAATGAAATCATGTGTTCTGTGTGTGTAAATGTCAAAAATTATTTTAATTTTTATTTGCCTAAAAGGAATAAATCAGGGGAGCAAAATTCAAAAGTCATAATTTGATTTTAAAAACTTTGAGTAATAGTCTCTCTTTGATTCAGAAATCAAGTCATGTATTTAAAATGGTGGCAATCAAATTTTATTCTGAACATTAATAATGTATGGATTTAATATCCATCTGAAGTCTAGTTAATATGTTCAGTTATTGAGCTAGTGAATGGAACTAATGAAAGGAATTTCAGCACCATTACCAGGAGTCTCTAGGAATTCCCAGCCATGACTTCCAACTGGTTTGATAGATAACAATGAAAGTGGTGCATTACAAAGCTATAAAAGAATCTCTTCTTAATTTAGATATTAAATGATAACCACCAAAGTAAAAGGAGGCCTACCAGAACTTACTTTAAAATGTTATGCAAGTAATCAGTGGCTGCTGCTATATTAATATGCACACATGTGTCACTTAACTTCCTAGATGTGAGGCATAGAGATAGAGAAGACCACAGGTTCAAATCCTGGCTGGGTCACTCAGTTGTTGTATGGTCCTGGGCAACATACCATACTAATTCAGTGTGAAAATGCAGAGTATCTCTTGGATTGGCACATATTCTATATTAAATAATTTTTTTCCCTTTCCTGCCATCTTCAACTAATATGAAAGTATTATAGGTGATTCAGATATCACTTTGTTCCCCATTAAGAACAAAATATAATTCTTTACTTAGGTTTTATATATGTAATTCTCATTCTTACATACTTCTTTTACTAAAACCATTTTTGCATGTTTTTTTAGACATTCCTTGACCTACAAAGCCTAAATGACTACCTAGTCCCCTTCAAGGAGCTCACAACCACATTGCCAAATGTGGAAATGAACACTTAATGATTTTTCTTTCAGTATCAGGAATTGAACTCAGGACTTTGCACTTGCTAAGCAGGCACTTATACAACTGAGCTATCTCCCTGACCCCTGAAAATGAACACTTAAATCCAAGTGTAGCTGAAAAAAAGATGGATACATGGGAATGAACTGGGGTTCACAGCAGATTTAGATTTACCCACAATCTAAAATTATTTGAACAAGTATTATTCTCTTGCTAGACAATTCCTCCCATCTCAATTGAAATTGAGAAATTAGGCTAATTTACAATTTCTCTTAACATAATTCCCTTGGGTATGCTAGGAGGATAAATCTGATTAAAGAGGCAGAAAGGAATTTCAAGGTGTCAATCAAAAGAGCAACAGGAGAGTGCAGACAAAAACCTTCTATTAGTTATTGCGAAGATCAACTATCTAAGATACAAGAGAGGACTATTTCCAGAAATTTAGTAAGGTTGCAAACTCCTCAAACATGGCGAGATGGAGCAAGAAAAGCAATGAGTGGATTTTGAAGTAAAAGTTTCAATATTATGAAGTAAAATATTCAAAATCAAATGAGTAGGGCCTGGGGCGTTAGCTCAGGAGAATAAATGCTTACCTGGGAAGCACAAGGTCCTGAGTTCAATCACTGGTACCACAAAAACAAACAAAAAAAAATCAAATGAGTGAGATAGAAATTTGAATAAGAAATTGAAAACTAATTTCAAGAGATAAATACATTCCAAGAACAGAAGGGTCACAAGTAAATGGTTTCATATGTTTCTTTGAACACTGTAACCATCACACCTAGGCACACACAGAGCCTATTCAATTCGCTGAATCCTCAGTTCTGTTGTCTTCCAGATACTACTAAAGTCTATCTTGGCCCTGACACAGAGTTGTAAAATACTTTAAAACCAAGAGAAGTGTGTGGCTTACAGTTCTGCTGGCTGTGAAATTAAAGAGGATGGTGTCTGGTGAGACACCATCAATTCTTTAATAAGAATAAGAATAAGAATTCTTTCAATTTCTTATTCTTTGCTCAACCAATGGTACCTTGTGGCTCTGTGGTAACATAATAGAGCAGGGAAGGAAGCTACCTGTAGCCTCTTTTTATTTTTTTATTTTATTTTTATTTTTTTTTAATTTTTAAAATTTATTTTATTATTATTTTTTTTTGTGTGTGTGTGTGGAACCAGGGATCGAACTCAGTCCCTTGTGCTACCCAGTGAGTGACTTTCAGTAACAAACACCCTTTCTGCCTTCTCACGCCACTTTGGGGCTCCCTCAGCCACTATAAGGGACTCAACTTGGGTACCTTCTCTCAGGTGTGTGGGGACAGCTGTGCTGGCAGGAGGAGCTTGGTCACAGGGACATTTCCTTGTTCCTTCAGTCACTCAAGCAAAGACACTTGCTTCACAAACACCTGCTTTAAGGGAAAAGATTAAAAACATAAGAGGAAAGAGACAGGTTTCTAGACCATGGTTTTCTGTACCTCCAGAGTTCAACTTCACAGTGAGTTGGTTGGCTTTGTTTGCAGACCCTTCTATCCTCGGTTATTTTTCCATGCCTCAGTTGGCACTGAGAAGAGAGAGACAAGAAAGCCACTCTGGGGCGCCATCTTGGTGCTGGAGGTTGTAGGGTGGAGGGTCCTCTAGGTCTAGATCATGCTGCCAAGTTCTCTCCTGGGATGGGTCTGTCCCAGGCAGCCACAGTGGGCTTTGTCCCCATCCCTCGTTCACAGGGGGAGGATGGCTTCTGTCATACATGTTAATTTTTTTTTTTTTTAATGGAACTGGGGATTGAACTCAGACCCTTGTACTTGCCAGGCAAGCACTTATTCTACTGAGCCATCTCCCCGGCCCCATACATGTTAATGTTTCAGAAAATGAAAATTCATAGTTTTGGAGTTTCACACACCAAGTTCTCCAGGGTTCTCCCATTCTTAGCTAGCGTCTTGAAAAACTCCCAGCCTCTCCTAGACCCCTGACTACCCCATCTTCAGGACAGGAGGGGACGCATCTGGCGAGCTTTGGCCTCTTGACCTTTGCTGACCCCCTCCTGGAGAGAGTTTGCTTTGTGCCCTGCTCTCGGGGGAGGTATTTTGAAACATGTATCTGACATGTCCTGGGTAATAGAAACAGCCCTTTAAGAAAGCCAAAGGCTGGATGTTCACTCCCAGGACAGCTGAGCCTGGGCTGAGCTGGCTCACAGCACATGCTGTGTCATCGTCAGGAAAGGAACACATGCTAACAGGGAACCACACTTCTAAACCGGAAAAGGACACTGCCAGCATGGTGTGGGGACTGTCAGGCCCCTAACAGTTACAGTCTCCTTTCCCGGTGAGGCCAGGCCCTCAGCACTCAGGCTTGGTGATCAGGGTATTTCTGTTCCTTGTGAAAGGAAATACATGTGGGGACAGATAAGGTGAGAAGGCAAAAGGAGGGAAGCGCCAGCCTCGGGCGTGTTCAATCCCTCACAGCCCTTGGCCCTCTGGTGACCCTTGAGCCCTGCAGCTCACTCTGTCCCTTCCCTTCCCACCCAGACTCACTTTTTTGGTCATCAGCCAGTTTTAAGCAGGTTTTACCTGACTGGAAGTTGTCCTAGCCTTGGAAGTCAGAGGAACAAAGTCTTGGGAGCCCCACCCACTGGCCACCCCCTCTGCCATTTACCTCCTATGACTTCCGGTTCCACTGTCAGTGAATGAAATGCTTCCCTCCAAGACTCTGTTTTCCCTGAGGTGGGAGACCTGGCTCCTCATGTACTTAACAAGCACTTGCTGAGGACTCACTGTGTGCCGGGCACTGGACGCAGCAGTGAATGAGGCTGTGCCCTGGCTGGGAGCTCTTGTGCCAGTGAAGGGAGGCTGGAGCAGGGTACATGGGGGGCAGGGGCTGTGGAGAAAATAGAGTGTGCGTGAGCTGGTGAGGGCCTGGACCGAGGGCGGCGCCTGAGGGGTGGGAAGATGCTGGGCAGGGCCCATCCCAGGCTCAGGGAAGAGCCAGTGCAGGGGTTTGGAGAGGAGGAAGTGTGTGGGGAGCAACGTACATGTTCACCTGTGGGGCCTCAGAGACGACTTAAGATCCTGGCTCTTGCTCTGAGTGAGCAGGGAGCTCCCACAGGAGGAGGCCAAAGAGGTGAAAGAGAGAGGCAGGAAGGAGATGGGGGTGCTCGGTAACCCAGGAGGAGCTCAGAGACTGGAGGTCGGAGGAGAGGCCAGATGGTGAAGGAAGTGCCATAGGGCTTAACTGTGTGGGCTTTAAGCAGGCACAGGGTGAATTCCAAGGGTTTTGACCTAGCAGCTGGAAAAGCGAGATGCTTGTTCTACCCAAGCTGGGGGTGCAGGGTCAGGCAAAGCCCAGAAGCTCAGACACCAATGCAGGACCAGGGAGAGGCTGAGAATGGTGCAGTTGGATTGGCAGGGAGGTCCGACAGGCCTTAGTTTGGGGCTTCTGAGACCCAGATGGGATTTCCGGCTGTTTCCCAGGGACTGGGTGACAAGTGACACCCCGCCCCACAAAGGCTTGGTGAAAGACACTGGACAGACAGATGCTCCTGACCAGTGCACCTTTCCTCCAAGCCCACCACGGCCAGTGAGCAGGCACAGGCACTGCAAACGACCCTTTCCTGACAACCCTCTACCTTCTCTGCCCCAGCCCCAGAACCAAAGGTGACCCCACCAGCCACTGAGCATCCCCCAGAGCCATGCCTGGGGGAGCTGATAGTGACAGAAGAGACTCCTGACTCCATGAGCCTGTCCTGGACCGTCCTTGAGGGCCAGTTTGATTCCCTTGTGGTCCAGTACAAGGGCAGGGATGGGCAGCCCCAGGAGGTCCCTGTGACCGCAGAGCAGCGTGAGGCCACTGTGTCCACCTTGGAGCCTGTCTACACTGTCTGCTAGCCCTTCCTGGCTCACAGAGCTCCATGTGCTCCCTGGTGCCTGGCTCCTCCTTGGGGCTAGAGTGTTCTCGGCCTTCAGGGTCTTCCCCTCGTCAGACTCAAGTGTGGCTGGTCTCTGCCTCTTTCTCCCCTTCCGCTGGCTCCCACCTCCATGGCTGGTCCTGCTCTTCCCTTTATAGCCTGCCAGCCCCTGAACATCTTTGAGGCCCACCTGTAGCCTCTTTTTAAGGGCAAGAATAGTTTCCAATATGTGAAGAGCACTCAGGATGGTGTCACTTCCCAGACACCAACACCCTGGATTAGGCACTTAGTGTTAGGTCGTGCTTGGAGGATTTCGGAGGAATGTTTACATCTAGACCACATATTTCCTATGCAGTCACCGTCCTGCTGTCTTGAGCATTGTTAATTTTGGTCATTACATAAATACACAAGTTTATTCATTTAACTTTTTAAAATTTTTGTTCATTTTAATGTGAGAAAAAGATAAAATGGTCATGAAACAGTTTCAAAACAGGTTAGTAGAATGTTTACAATAGTTAACACATTGCATATTGTTTTATTCATAGTAGTTATTCAGAGGACAAGATTCAGACATAATATCTTGTCTAAACAACATTAGTACAAACTTTTCTCAGTGAACTAAGAGAAAGTAGATGTCTATTTGTCCTAAGTCATATATATACATATATATATGTATATGTATATATATGTATATAAAAGGGAGCATATATATGTATATACATATATACATATATATATGCTCCCTTTTACATAATAAAAATGTCTTTTACTTATTTACACCTTTGTGAAGTTGTTAATACATGACACTAGGTTGCTTAGCAACTGGTAGCAAACATTAATCAGACAGGATGTTTATCTCAGGACTGAGGTAATTTGTGTGCTTCAGGCACTGGGTCAAGTCCCACCTGCATATATATGACCAATTTCCTAGCTTCGTGGCTTCCCATATATCCCCCTTTATCATTTTGTTTATTCAGAGATGGTGTTCCACTGCACTTAGAGAAGCTGTATTTGGAGAAGTCTTTAAAGGACCTTTTCATAGTTGAAACCAATCTAATGATTGTAGGTACTTGAATTCAACAAAATAACCCAATATAGTCTAATAGTCCATAATAGTAGTGGGTTATCAGCAGAACTGGAAATTGTCAGATTCTGTTGACTTGAGCCTTTTATAGCTCAGCATATTAATATGGCTTTACTTTTCATGTCTCATGGTTATACTTTTCTGCTTGATGGTTAAGACCAAGTTAAAATAAGACTATATAACTAAAAATGTAACTTTTGTATCTGACAAGGTCGGTCAAATCCCCTCAGGATTTATGCTGGAACCAAGTTCAGCACCTTCTAGATCTTTTGTCAGTGTCAGCCATCTGGATGAGTCATGCCCATTGTTTGACCAATTTGCTGTCTGTGAAAGTCTGACAAATATTTCTCTGTAGGTGACTCTCCCTAGAGTCACTTTCCTCTGTGGCCCCATAATCTCCTTGAATAGAAAATTTTAGACACCACTGAGTTATAGGATGTCGCATCACAAGTTCTCTTATGCCCTGAATCCTCACTGACCTTGAAAGTGCTAGGACCAACATTTTGGCTATCCTTGAAGCCCCACTATTTCTCTAATTTTTCGTTTGCAAACTTCAGTTGTCAAACATCCAGAAGAGAAGCTGAATGAGATTATTACCCTGCAATAGAGCCAGTTGAGCTTAACATCACTATCAGTCTGAATATCAAATGCCTTGGACATAACATGCAACTGCTGTTATCCAGCAACCATGGATATTCTAAAATTTAAATCCCTATAGAACATGAGAAAACAATTGCACACTTTTACACAGAAATTTAGAAATCAAACCATATACAACACTATAGCAGGACAATCATATGACTTTTTTTCTTGTCTTGTTTTCTTTTACTACTTTTCTTAAAAATTACTTTAGAAAGAGCCTAAAAAACAGAGTAGAGCAATAATTAGCATGACATTAGAAGTAGTAGGCATTTAGATGACCAAAGTGACAGAGGTTTCAAGCATAGTTTTAGTATTACACATTGCTATTCTCAATGTAGTTGCTTATTTCACACATATCAGCATACATGATTAATCAGGATGAGAATTCTATCCATTAACTGCTATTTTCAAAAGCCTGATGGAGATTTTTAGGATCATTGCCTTAACCATCTCATTTAAATAAATATATGGTTTTGCACCTGCCATATTTCCTAACTTTTCTCCTTTCTCTCTCTTCCTTGTTTAAACCTTAAGTTCTCACTTTCCATTTCCCTGTGTTATACCTTTCAATTTTTATTTCTTCTTTTGAATTCTTACACTAAGGAAACAATACAATATTTACACATGTGGGTCTGGTTTATTTCACTTGTGAGTATATCTTCAAGTTGCAGCCACTTGTATATGAAGGTTTCAAGTTTATTTTTCTTTTAGCTAAGTAATGCTCCATCACATAATAACACAACATCTTTTTCATTCATTCTTCAAGTGATGTGCATTTTGGTTTTTTCCCAAGATTTGGTTATCACAAATTGTGCTGCTGTTAACATAGGCATACATATATCACAAAGATATGATGTTTTCAGTTCTTGTGGGAAAATTCCCAGAAGGGGGATAGCTATATTGAATGGGATTTCCAGTCCTAGTTTTTTGAGGAGTTTCCATACTGATTTCCATAATGCTTGCACCAGTCTACATTCCCACCAGCAGTAGAGAAGGGTTCTCTTTTCCCCACAGCCTCTCCAACATTTGTTTTGGTTGATTTCTTTATGATAGCCCTTCTTTCTGGAGTGAGTTGGTTATTTAACTTTTGTCTTAGATTTTTTGTCGTTGTTGTTGTTGAGGCAAAATGTTTGACACCCAAATTGAGGAAGGATGTGTGATTTAGCTTACAGTTAGTAGAGCTTCTAGTCTATAATCAGCTGACCCTAAGGCAGAGTGGCTCATGGCAGAGGATAGCAATTCATGACAGTGGAAAAACAGCGAAGAGCCAATGGAGGAGCTGCAGGTGTGGCAGCTAGCAAGCCTCTCTATCCTCGGCACATTTGTATGCAGATTATTCGCCCCAGGGCAGGTGTAGCACTATAATCATAATCTCAGCATTGGATCATGAATTAATCTCAATCTCTAGAAGCTGCCTCTTGACTACATGAGGCTTCTAGGGGACAACTGAACACAAAACAACTTTATTTGAGCACATATATAAACTTTTATGCTTGGTTTATTTGCTATTAATATTTAACAGTATGTATGCATATGATATTTAACAACATGTTTTTTGCTTATTTTTTAATTTCAGTGTATTTTTATACTATGCAAAATAGATCACATTATTTTTTCCATTCTAATTGGGTGGAGAGTTTACTTTTATGTCTGCTTGCGGGCTAGCCCAAAAGACTGCTCTTAATATGCTTATAATTTGGATGGGTAAGCATTCATACAAACTCTGTTAAATGCATACCTAGATATAGGACTCTTTGATCATAAATTATGTGAACAAATATTATTAATTGATAATAATACTTGCTTTTTAAAGGGTTTGTATTAATTTGTCATGTGCTATTTCTCAGCATTATAGGCAAGACTTTTTAGTGTTCAGTGTCCTAACCAATAGCAGCTGTTGTGTGTGTTTGAAATGTTAGCCAATCTGATTAGGTTGTAAAGAACACAGAGTTTTAATATCTGCTTCCCTAATTATGGATGAAGTTGAGAAATTTTAAAATATTTATTAGTTAGCTATATAGTTTCATGAAATATTTGTCTGGTTCACTGTTCTGTTTCTTGCTTAGTGGCACATAATACAGAAGCTGACCCTGAGGGGCCTGGGATTTAGCTCAGTAGTTCACCAACTGCCTGGAAAGCTCACAGACCTGAGTTCAATCCCCAGTACCTTTCTTTTTTTAAAAAAAGAAAGATACTGACACTGAGGGTCAAGGATATATTTAATTTCCAGTAGTCATCAAAGAAGAAAATAAATTAATTAATAAAAAATTTGATAGTATGACTAATGCTATAATAAATTTAATATGCTGAGATTAAGGAAAATAAAAGAGGGTCAGTTCACAGAATTAAATCACAAGACAAGCTTAGTATGTGTCAAAAGGTATCAGTTTGTAGATGCCTTCATTTTTTTTTTTTTTAGTATTTTAAGGTATGTATATTATTTTATAATAATGACTAACCCTTCTCTTTGGAGCTCTGCCCTCAATCTGTATTTCTTTATTTTTCACATTCTGTAAAAATTGCACTTCTATTTCAGTCTTAGATAGATATCTCCTATTGTACTTTGCTTTTCTGTTACCATGTGTTTTTACTTTTGTCTCCCTTCACCACACACACACACACACTCACACACACACACACACACACACACAGCTGTCACTGTCAACTGAAGCCTCCAGGCTACTCCTATAATAAAAACGCGTCCTTCCACTTCTGTGTGTGCTGCACTTGGATGTCCTATCTGCACCTTGAGATCAGAATGCTCCAGCTCTGTCTCCTCCCAAGCTGCCTCCTTCTTGCCTGTCAGCATCCCCTGGACCTTCGGCCTCAGCCTGGGTCTCCTGTTTTTGACATTTCAACCAATTAGTTTATGATTCTATCCCCCTCATTGACTGGCTTTTCCAAGTCACAGACGAGAATTTTAAGCAATATAATTTTGAAGGTAGCACTTAACATTTACATTTTTTACCTTGACTATTTTTTACATGCTTACCTCTAGCAATCCGAGCAGCTACGTTGAAGACAATGTGCAATGTAACAACCACTGTAACAACCGAACACCTTTCATCTTGGTTTTGAAATTGTGCATCATTTCTAATGTTTTATCTATTATCTCCTACTCTCTTTAAAAACAAACTGAATCTTTGTTAAAATCAGGCAAAAAGCAAATATTTCATTTTTCTACTCAGAAAAGACTTCAGATTCAGAGCTACTGAGCTGCATTCAGAAACACAGCTAAGTGTTGGGGCTTACCAGGTCCCCAGATAGCTTTAAGTGGAAAGAACAGAGTCAAAAAAGAAAGACAATATGATATGAAAGGTGTGAGGGGGCCCTGAGGGAGGCTGCTTCTAATGAACAGGCTTGATGATCTCCACACCTGACTCACTTTTATTAGTCAGCAAGAAACATAAGGGGATGAGGTCATGTATCATTCATAAAAAGGTTGGAAGAGAGTGAAAAAAACAATACACAGGTTAGACTTTTAAAAGCTGAAAACGTTTAAATAAGGAGCAAGCCCTTCTCTCAGGCTCCCTGCTGTAGTTAGTAAGGGGCTAGCGTTCTTTCCATTGTCCTCAGTAGATGCTGCCTTTCCCTCGCCGCTCGCACGCAGCACGGCAATTCTGAGCTTTCCTCATACAGCCAGCAAACATGCAGCCCTCTGCATACATCTCCGCACCCTAGGGAAGCAGCACAGGCCTCGGCCTGTGGGGCTTAGGTCAGCCCCTCACCCAGCACCCCACCCAGGCCCCAACAGCTAAGTACAAGCTGCATCTCCAGAGTTCTCTTAACGGTGTTCTTCGATTTTTCACATGGCAGTTCTAAGGCAGTTCTAAGAAATCCAAATACATTTCTATTTAAGGCAGAAACGGAAAAAGGAAAAGCAGCAGCATAGTTTCATCTGTCCCTTTCATCTGAAGCGCTACATTTTCTCAGGAGGTGGGGAACTAGCGGGTCCCTGCGTATGAGTCATTGCTTTCTGAAGTGGCAGCTAAATATGGGCATGAGTGAGGAAGGACCATGTAGTAAAGGAAAACCAGAAAGAAGGGATTGGATGTAAGCTTTGGGGTGCTGACTCCCAGCAGGCCTCAGTTATGCCCCAGCATACCCTAACCACTCCACTACAATGTCTCCTAGTTTCTAATCTGTTACCCTCCTTCCTCCTCTCTCTTTTTCCTTTCCTTTTATTTTTAGCTTTTTGAGGCAGGGTTTTGGCAAATTTCTAAGTTGCCCAGGTGGGGCTGGAATCATAGACCTCCCACCAGAGCCTCCCAGAGTGAGCATCCCAGTGACCCCCAGCTGGGCCTCTGCACATTTCTATTTCTTGTTTATGCAAGAGCCAAGGATCAGTTTTCTGTTCCTGCAGTGGTTTGGGCTCTTGATATTGCAGTCCTCGGACTTTCATATCCTAGGGCACCTGTCTGGATTCAGCCAAAGGGCTGTGGTGAAAGGACGTGGAAGGGCATAATTACATCTTAGATGACAGCTTTAAAAATGGCAAATTGGCTGTCACTTGCATTCCACTGCCGACAGTGTGCGGCCTCCTCTGGGGAGTGAGTACAACAGAAGGGTGCTCACAGCGGAGCTGGCACCTGTGCTTCCCCTGCACTTCCTTTTGAAATGCAGTGTAGCACTTTCATTAATACTGCTTTATTAATCATATAATATAGTATATTACGTGCACTACACATTAACACATAATTTGTCTGCTATGTTAACACATAACATTGATAAGGTAAGTGTCTTTATATTCTATGTATTTGATGTAATTATGTATTATAAAATTATATTTTGGCATAATTGGACTTATCAATATGACGATGTTTGTCTTCTTCATGGGGAAGATAGAAATTCCTAGCTCATTGTTCCAGAAAGAGTTAAGAGAGATGTAGTTTTTAAATACCTAACACTTAGAATATCGTAAGTATTCAATTTTACAATTTTAAACATATTTACAAATTTATATTGGAATAGCTAGGCTTCTTAGGAAAATAAAAAATAAACAAATGAGAATTTTTCATAGAAATTGAAATTAACGATTTTAACCAATGATCTTTTGTCCTAACACATCCACAATAGAATACAAAAGCAAATAGAACAACCTAAACAACTTGGTTAGGACTCAGGAGACTGGGCTAAAATTTGTAAAAGTTAGATGAATGCTTTATAAAATTGCTGATAATATTATCCTTAAAAGTTCAGTGCAAGCTTGCTCATGTTCTCTACCCCAATTCAGTTCCCTTTAAAATGCTTTACACTACACTGAAACATCTGGAAGACAATAAGTAGCAAACAAATACTTGTACACTGAATAAATGGTTGTCCTAAGTTTTCACTCCCTGCACAAATTTTACTGTATGTATATGGGTGCTGGCAGGTTTGTTTGCAATTCATCTCACCAAAATTGCAATGCAGCTGTGACTAACAAGAAGAGCAGATTCCACACAACTCTATTTCAATTAGCTTCTCCCTAGACAAGTGGCACTTTTGACTTTGAGTGAAAACACGTTAGAGCTAACCGTAAGTATCTGCATTAGTAATAAATATTAATCAAGACTATATACTTATCTTTGTGATTAAAAAGGAATTGACTTGGATCGGGGTGCAGTGGTGGTATATCTGTAAACCCAGCTACTCTGAAGGTTGAGGTAGGAAAACAGAGTTAGAAATCAGTTTAGAGACCTGCAGCTTTTGAGGCTGACTCAAAATAAAAATGTTACAAGAAATGGTGATTAAGCACCACAGCAAACGGCTTGCCTGCCATGGGTGAAGACCTGGCTTCAAATTTCAATATGGAAAAAACATAAAAAAAAGTATTTCAGAATCCAGCATAATTTAACACAAAAGCAGAAATATGAATAAAGATAAAATTTATGAAAGAGCAAAGTCACCTAGGTAAGTACCTAAACAACACCTACCTATGGATGGCACCCCAGGGAGCCATTCATTTGACTTCAGGGAAAACCTGAAGTTTTTTCTTAAAAATACTTTCGAGATTTTTCTAGAAAACAAGTAGATGACTTAGAAAAGACTGACAAAAATTTTGGTTGTGATATACTTATTCTTGAAAATTAGAAGTCTATTTTTATGAAATCCTATAATACATGAACGCTAGTAATACTTGCTTGGGATGTCAGGACTTCCACAATGAATTCACTAAGGAAAAGTGTTATCAATTTTCCATAAATCTAAAATATTAATTAGCATAGTGTTTTAAATTAATATGAATAAATATAACCTACACCATAAGTATGATACAAGCATGGTTAATAGTAAGCCATCTTTACTAGAAATTGTAAAGATTAAAATCTTTAATTGACCTCACTTCATATTCACCTGAGAGATATTGTTGTTTCTTCATAAAAAGAATATAACCTCCATATAGCCACATCAGGTGATATATATTTGGATAGTTCTTTATAAATTCTACAGAGCAGACCTTTGTCAGAGTGCTTATTAGTTAAGATTTTTTTTCCAAATTTGTAGGTCATCTTTTCACTTTGTTGATAATTTCTTTTGACGTGCAAAAACTTCTTAATAAGAGCAGGTCCCAGTTGTTAATCCTTTCAAGGATTACCCGTGTAATTTGATTTTTGTTCATGAACTCTTTGCCTACCCTTGTCTTCAAGAGTTCCTCCTACTTTTTCTTCCTGGACATTTAGTGTTTCTATTTTAATGTTTAGATCTTTAATCCATTTTGAGTTTACCTTAGTACATGGTGATAGACCTGGGTCAAGTTTTATTTTTCAGCATGTGGAGAGCCAGTTTTTACAGCACCATTTGTTACAGAGGTTGTCTTTCATCCAGTAAGCATCTTTGTCAAAGATGAAGTGGCTAAGTGTGTTCATAGAGGCTTCTGCATCTTCTAATGTATTCCACTGATCCTCTGGTCTATTTTGTTGCCAATACCATGCTGATTTTATCCCAGTAGCTTTGTAGTGTAATTTCAGGTCAGGAATTGGAATTCCTCCTGCCTTGTCTTTGTTGTCCAGGATTGTCTTTGCTATTCTAGATTTTTGTGGTTTCAAGTAAATTTTAGGAACAATTTCTTTAGGTCTGTGAGGTATATTGAGTATTGATAGGCATTGCATTAAATCTGTACAGCAATTTGGGAGTATGGCCATCTTCATGATGTTGGTTCTTCCTATCCATTCATCAGTAAATATTTGAGCAGTAAATGACCCAGTACATTAAAGCACTGGGTTCCAACTAGGAATTTCTACTTTAGTTTGAAGTGTCAAGGTTATCTTCTAGGGAAGAATTGTCAAGCTAGTTTTAGAAGTATAACTATCCATCAGCCAGGCAAAATTCTCTCTGAGGGACTCATTGCATTCTGGGGACATTCTAGATAGTTAAACTTAATGATAGGATGGCAAGCAAGCAGGCATTTCGAGATACGGTAATACTTCTTTTCACAAACACTTCTGTTCATGGAAAATTCATTTCATAAATTGAAGAGTTTGGAAACATTTTACTTCCATTCTTGAACTCTGCATCACATGACAAAACACAGCCAGAGCGACCTTACCCAGAATCATGAATTGTTTGTGCACTGAGCTCTCACTGTAATTTGCTTGTTGAATGTCAGAAGATGGCAAGAAATGAGTCCACAAAGGAGTCCACATCCACATAAAGAAGGACCCACTAAACAATATTTGGTTTTTCATATCTTCAAAGATATAAAAAGACATTGACTTAGGCAGGTCCCTAATTCCACAGATGACTATTGTATGTTCTCCTGACTTTGATCCTATAAGCCACCTAATAAATCCTCTCACATAATTGTCTATATAATTTTCTGTGATTTCTTCTCTCTAGAGAATCATTAAGGAGCTTTACATAACGGCCAGCCTGTGGTGCCAGCCCTGTCCAGGGGGTGCACTGAGACTGGGCATGGCGGTGCATATCAATAATAGCAATGCTTCAGAGGCTGAAAACAGGAGGATCACTACAAATTTAAATTTGTAGTGAGTCACTACAGGTCCTGTTCTAAATACATCATAAAAAAAAGATATTGAAATTCTGTATGCATTTAAGGAGCAATATTTTTTCTTTTCAGAAGGAATTTCTTGACCATTGTAATAAGTATAGATAGAAAGAGATAAGTGAGCAAAAAGAAGAACACAATTGCATTATTCTGGCCCTTATGTAAAGCTCCCTAATGATTCTCTAGAGAGAAGAAATCACAGAAAATTATATAGACAATTATGTGAGACGATTTATTAGGTAGCTTATAGGATCAAAGTCAGGAGAACATACAATAGTCATCTGTGGAATTAGGGACCAGAAAATCTAGCAGTTTCTCAGCCAAAAATAGGGAAGCCACAGAACAATAGGAATTAAGGATTCAGTACCAGGCTAAGACTAAAGGCCTGGAATATTGCTGGAGGGTCACTGATGGGAGTTTGTGTTGCAAGACTAAACTGGAGACCCAGAGACCTATGAACACAAGTGATGGCAGCACTAAACAGACCTACTCAGGAATACTACAGGCCTTCAAAATGGAGCCACTCCCTCTTTGTTTGCCTGTTTGATGACCACAAGGCTACAGACCTACTGAATGGGCAATGCTGGTCACATCCAGAGTGGGATGTTTGCCTGCGCATAAGTCATCAACAACCATTCCAATAACTATATACTTCACTGATCAGGTTGACATATTTATGATCCTGGGCTACCAGAGAAAATATCCATTTTATATTAAATATGTTTTGTTCTCACAAGAAATCTTACTTACCTTATTCCCTCAGGGAAAATAAATTTGTATAAGTATCAGAAATCAAGTATCTGTAGTGGTCTCCTGTAGTTTAGCCAAAATTTGACTCTATCCACAGAACCCAAGGGGAGATGAGTTCAAATTGTGTGTGTAATGGTGATTATGTAGGTGCATGTGTGTGTGTATATTTGTGTGTGTGTGTCTTCGTGCATGTATATGAATGTACAAACATTTTTGAGACACACTTCCTAATATTGATAGAGAAATAAAGAAGTATTGCAGCTGCACATAAACTTATTGATTGAAGAAACTGTACATATAATTTGATAAAAGGGAAAACAAGAAGGTTTAAATGGAATGCCCTTTAATATATTGGATGTATTCTTGAGAAACAGTGAAGTATTATTATGTTAAGATATATCACAAAATATCTATAGATTGGAACCCATCCATCTGTAAGCCCAAAATAAGTAAGCCAAAAATGTTGATGAGAAATGGTGCCAAAGAATACACAACCTTTGAATTGTTCCTAAGATGTCTTCACGAGATGTCTTATCTAATTTAACATTTGCTTAAGTGGAACACCAGAGTATGAGTGATTGATTCTCACTGGCAGAGGAACCTGGGCTCCAGATGTTGTTTTAGGATTACAGACCTGGGAAAAACAAGTCTCTTAGTTGTCAATCAGGATATGTGATTTTTGCAAGCAGTTTCTAAAAAACCACAAGGAATAACTATGTCTCCTGATCAATTCCCACCCATTGATGTGATAGCTAAGTTTGAGACCATTCAAAGACATGTTACACATAGAGATTTTTGTTGGGGATGTACATTTTAAAAAATAATAATTATCTGAAGTCCAAGACATTTTCTCTGATATTTTATTTTTACATACCTCATGACTAATCCAAGAAGGCTGATATTTTTAAGCTGAAAAGTGAATTTTCCAACCTTAAATATCTAACTCTATTCTAATAGCCCCATTTCAAATAATCTCACCAAGAGTGGAGACAGAGCTTCTGTCTCATGGAAGTCAATGTCGGGCACCAAACAGTCCCAGGTCAGGAAAAAAAAATAGTGTTGTTAAGTGTGAGAGAGGAATTCCCCTATGTTATGCTTAACAGATCAGTTCCTTTATAAAAAAAATACATATGCAAGTGAAGTTAGGCATATAAACATCAAAATTTAGTTGATTTGAAGAAAAATAACTATTTTAATTGTGGATAATCTATACTAAAAGGAAAAGATAGCTATCACATTGTCATAAAGTACTGGCCTAAGGAGACAATTTCAAGGGAGAAGTCTTCAATAATTTTCCTGTGGCTATTTACGCAATATTATCAAGTTGGAATTGGAACTGAATTTTTTAAGAGAAGGTTTTTGAGAAATTCATCATTAGATTGACATAATAATCACTAGAAAAATATCGGAGAGTGTGCTCTCACATCTAAATTTGAACAATTTTCAGATATAATTATCATTAGCTAATGGTGAATTAGGCAGACACTTTTAAGGACACTTTACCATTAGACAGCTAGATACATTGGTAAGTGAAGGTGAAAAGGCTCCCCATGCCCGAGGGGTCATCTCTGCTTGGTGGGAAGTGTGTGATCAGATCAATGTGGACTGCGCTTTGCTTTCCCGAACCACGTCTTTCCCTCATGATGACCAAGCACCTTCTCATCCTCTGTGCAGTGGCATCAAAATCATTTTATGATTTGTATACATATAAATTAGCAAAACTGCATTCTTCTCTGCTTTCCTTCACATGACCAACACATTTCTTAAACCAATGTACACGTCCCCTGTCCAGAGAGCACCCTTCCTGCCTCCTTGTCTTTGTTCCCAGCGGTGCCTATACCTGCAGTGCTCACAGGTAAGATTTTCTGTTTTTCTCTCCCAGCTCAGCCCAGGCAGTGTATGCTCTTTACATAGCTTTCATTCCATTAGTAAATACATAGAGAGTGCTTTAGAAACAGAAACACATATCAAAAATTAGAAATTATACAATCTTGTATAAAGCATCCTGTTTTCAAATTATTCAGAAAAGCTGGAAGTTTAGCTATGCTGAACTATTATTCCTCCAGAGCAGCAAATCGCTAGACTCAATCTCATCTCTACCGTATGGATGAGATATTAGTTGTTCAACGTATGTCCCCTTCCACATAGCATCATGTCTCTGAGGCCGAGTCACATCTATGCTGTATGTTGCTGCATTCTTACAGCAAAGAGGAAAGTGAAAAGCAGCCCCACCTCGCGTATTACTTGACTGAATTGTAGAGACTGGAGTGTTAAATGCTTGACCTTCATGATCAGAATTTCTTGCTTTTCCCTGTCAAAATAAATATGTCTTCTGTACTCCTACTGTACTTCTGCAGAATGATGGAAAATGTATCATTGGTCATGTTTTATGCTGCTTTATAATTATCACTGCACCTGTTTACCTTTCAAAGTTAGTAAGGTTCTGTCAGTAGACTTGACTAAGAGTGGATCCTGCACATCTGCACACTCCTGAAAATGTTTCCAACAACCTGATCTATCTGTAAATACGGACCTGTCGGACCAGCAAGTGCAGGGGTGCGTGGGCATCAGCCCCAGCGTCTGCCGCCCAGTCACGTCAATCGCAGAAGTGCAGAAAAGTGGAAATCATTGAAAAATAATCAGAAATTTATTCAGAATTTATGTTTACTTACTGTAACATAAACTTTTTCAAATAAATTTTAATCTTTCTTTCAAACCTCATTCCTATTCTTTGACAAAGGTAGGACATGCAGACTTCTCCATTACATCATCAAAAATTAAATGAATTCAATTGAACTTGAATAATTACCTTCAAGAACTTTTCCTACCTTGGGCTTCTGAAATAAATCAAGCAATTTCATGAGAGGTACATGCCCGCCAAAGGCCCTGGTAGAGAACAATACTAATATATTTGTTTGATTTTCTTGCCTTTATAGTTGCTTCAGAGAAAAAAATAAGCTTGATTTGTCCCAGATTTTTTTAAAAAGTAGCAGAAATTTGCTCTTTAAAACATATACTTTACTGCACAGTAAGAGGCTTCCACTTGCAAATTACACAATGTGTTGGATATTCAAGACTCTTTTCTTTTTCCTGTCGGCCAAACCCTCTACTTTTATTCTCTATGTGGCTATTATCTCTGTCTCATTTCTTTTAAACTGACACCTTCAATTTCATTAGGAAAATGATCCTTTCCTTGCCCTCTCTCATTTACTGTTTCTGAATTTTCCAGTGTCAGCTCATCAATGTTCACTTTAAATTTTGATGTTTCTGTGGTTTCCACCTGTGTCTTCATGCATCTAAGCAAGCACTCCACTACTAGGGCATATTTTACCCCAAATATCTTCTTTTCAAAATCTGGCCTTCAATGATAATGAAGTTCTGAAATAATATGTTATAAGACTGGTAATAATATTACCACAATATGTCTGATTGTGATGACTCACTATGCTTCAGGCATTTAACATGTAGTAGAGTACAAGCAATTTTCACAAAAATCCCATAGGTAATAATAAGCTTTAGTCTTAATTACTTTGAGAAATTGAGTCAGAGAGAGAGTGTAATTATTGGCCACATTCAGCATGACCAGCCACTGAAGGATGGCGCTGGAGGCTACTTGTAGCAGACACCAAACTTCTCTTTAATATGTAACCTAACTATGTGATGGTGAAGAGGTTTCAAGAATTACAATTTTTTTAAATGCATAACTCTGTTTTATTGCCATTTTTCCTAGAAATTAAGACCACTGTATCAATACTTATTGTAACTGTCTCTTTCGAAAATATCAATGCATAATTTCTTTCAGGCTTAGATGTCAAGGCTAGGAGACAGCAGTCTTTCCAAGACTTATTTGATCATTGTCAGCAATCAATGGAGCCCTTTCTCACCACCTCTAGCCCAGTCTCCCAAATAGCCTGTGCTAGAGCAGCCTGGGACACTGGGCCTGTCATCATTCCTGCTGGGGTCTCTTGGGCACTTGCTTAATTGGCAATTATTGCTGCTCTTGATGATGACCCCAACATCACTCTCATTAGCATGTCTTCTGTAAGATGTGGGGTACTTTTTGGGGCTCTGTTTTCATTTAAAAGGAATTTCAAAATCTGTGTCATGGCTTATGCCTGTAGTTCCCACTCCTGCAGAGGCTGGAGTAGAGGAGTCACAAATTTGAAGCTGGAAGGGTAACTTAGAAATAACCTATCTCAAATTAGATTGAAATGATAGACAGATAGATAGGTAGGTACGCTGGTAGGTAGACAGGTAGGTAGGTAGGTAGGTAGATAAGTGGACTGATAAATAGACAGATAGATGCAATGAAAGATATAATTAAGACTCAAGATTTAGTTCTGGGTACCAAGAGGAAATAATGCAAAAGGGTTTAAAAGTCTCCGCATGACTTGGAAAACAAATCATGAGTAAACAACATTCCAGCAGATGATCTGAGTAGTCCAGCAGTAGATAAGGTATACAGAACTCTCAAGAAACTTCAGTTTTTCATTGGAATGTTATCCACTTACTTAATCTTGAATTATGAGAAAGAGAGTAAGAATTAAGAAACAACTCCGCCATGCTTGGGCTTAATTAGCTCAGCATCACACGGAAGACAGAAGCACATGAACAGACAATTGCTTTAGACTTCACTGAGTGCTTGGCAGAGGGAAGGATGGATCCACTGTGGACAAAGAATCCCAGGCAGAGCACCACAAAAAGCACATCCCAAGCTATCTACCCTCAGAGGAGTAGCTCAACATGACATGGAGTGGCACAAGGAGAGCATTCTGATAGTTCAAGAGCCACAGCCTCACTCACTTCAAAAGCTATTGTTTCCATTTAGCATCCACCAATATGATTAGGGACATGAACTTGAGATTGAATTTAAATTAAAATTTAGATTAAAATATTAGGTGGTTAGTTTCCTAGATAAAATAAAATAGACTTCTTCTATAATACACATGCAGGCTCTTTTCTTTCTTTCTTTCTTTCTTTCTTTCTTTCTTTCTTTCTTTCTTTCTTTCTTTCTTTCTTTTTTCTTTCTTTCTTTTGTCTTTATTCTTTCTTCTTTATTCTTCCTTATCTTTCTCCCCTTCCTTTTCCTTCTCCCCTGTTCTTCTCTTTGTCCTCCTCCTCCTTTTTTGCTCTTCTTCTTTGACTCTTTGTTGTCCCCCCACTCCCTCTCTCCTCTCTCTCCCTCTCTTTGATTCTTCTTGCCTCTCCATTAGCTATAAGGTTCTAACACCAATTTCAGCACTATTAGAGATTTACTGTAGATGCTCCAGTGGTGCATTCTGCTAGCGTGAGGTACTTACAGAGATCAACTTACATAATATGTTTCGCTGATTCTTTTTATGTGCTCTGATTCTTATTGCTATGTTATTTGCTCTCTAAATTATTTCCCTAAAGCTCCACATGGAGAACTGTATCGTTTCCCTTTTCATTTGTGTTTGCTCACAATTTTTCCCCTTTTAATTGTGAAGCATTACTACTCTCATGGTGAAAACGAATGAAAACTTAACATGCTACACTACAAAGTATCACGTATCTGCATCTCATTGCTAAAGTAAGTTTTGCAAAGGAACTGTGATACATATAATATTTTGCATTAAGTACAAAAGGAACAAAACAATGCTTAAGCCTTGCTTATAATGAGAGAGTTGGGGGAAACATATCAAGAGCAAAAGAGTTAGACAAAGTCTTGAAGATTGTGGTAAATTTTTATTTTAATTTATTAGCACATGTGTGTAGTACATGTTGTTTACATTCTCTGTGAAACCGGTACATAGCACTTATTAATTTATTTTTCATCACTTTTGTCTTAGTTACATTTTTTCATTGCTAAAACAAATACCTAATACCCCAAGTGAAAGAAAGAAAGGCTTATTCAGCTCACAGACTATAAGGAGTTTCAGTTCTTAATCAGGAAGTCGTAATCTACCAAGGCAATCTACCATTGCAGAGGGGTAGCAATCGTTTTAAATTTTTTTTAAAGGAAGAGTCTGCAGGGTGTTGAGAGTCTCACTGGTAGATCAGACTCATAGTTATTCTCCAGTTCAGAGCTTCCCAAATTCTGGGATTACAGGGGAGCGCCACCAGGCCCAGTCTCAATTGCTGCATCAGTATGCCCTGGGGGCAGGCCTGGGGGTCAAATCCCTGGCCCCTGAGCCTGCTTGCAGGCACTTTAATCTGCTGAGCTATTTAGCCAACCCCATTTTATCATTTCTGAGCAGCTCATTTGTTTTTCTTCCTAAGGTAATACTGTCCAAATGCTTAGCATTATATTTCTTAGTCTGATTCCTATTACTTTTATGTCAAGCATAGAGTTCTACTCAGAACATTTTAGACCTTTGCAGAAGACAGCAAAAGCAACAAGCCAGGGACATAAGACTTTTTCTGTCTCTTGTATGCAGTATACCCTAGGGCAAGTGTAGCGCTCACACTCTTAATCCCAACCAGAACCATGACAAACCAACCAGTAGACTGATTTAGTCATTTTACGCCCTTAATCCTGGTACCACAGACTCTTAGTTCAGCCATCTCTGAATAGATCTGAAGCCACAGGAGACTTTGGGAGGGACTCCTGAACTCTGACACCAGCCACTGCATCTGCCCTCCCGTCTCACTGCAGACATCCTTTGATGCTTCTCTAATTTTGTGTGCATGATAAATAGGATATGGATGAAAGGAAGGATTTTTTTTTAAATAATCACTCTTAATTTAGATATTTAAAAAGGTAGTAGAAGCTATTTTGTGAAGCTTCATTGTCGCTGTTATTTTTAGGTTAGCATTAGATAAGCTTTGGTTCCAGCATTTGGGCATACTTGGAAGGTTAGAAAAAAAGAAAAATGATGACAAATTAATTTGGGCTGGGGAGATGGCTCAGTGAAATAAGCACTTCCCTGGCAAGCGCAAGGGCCCGAGTTCAATCCCCGGTTCCAGAAAAAAAGAAAAATGATGGAAGGTTAAGTGTTCAGTCCAGCATGGTGGCAGGAAGCCTTAATAAGCATCACCTTCCTCTTCACCATTCCCACCTCTTTCTCAGACTACGTAGCATTCTCTAAATATAACTTCCTAGAGAAATCATAAAGACAGAGTTAAGCAACTAAGCTGTTCCTATTACTTTGCCATCTGTACCATTTATGCAGAGTGAAGCAGCACACCAACACAAACATATACCTGCTCACATTCTACCTTCCAATAGTGTTGTTTTTTTTAAAAAAAAAAATGTTTCATGATATATATTTTTTTCCTCTTAAAGTAACAGCATCTGCATCTTTAGCACTGCAGTTCCTAGATGACTTCCTATTATTTACACAGCAAGCATGGAGCACTACTCAGCACTGTAGACCTCACTGGTATCCACAGAAGTTGTAGTTCTTGGAGTCAGGACAAGAGCCAACGGAGGCAGTACCCACTGCTATCTTCTGTGGGACCAAGGGAAAGCTGAGACTCTCTGGCATCCAGCTGCTGGCACTGCCACGGAGACTTTTCTCAGCCTCTTAGGTCTGAGGAGAGCCTAGCAGTGGACATTCAGAGCTTGGCATTTGTGACAGCTGTAGTCAACCCTGAAGACACCTCCAGGATTAGAGGGCTATAAGCAGGAGCGGCTACTGGGTGAGTTAGGAAAAGAGCTGTCTCCGGCACAATATTTTCTTTCTTTCAACATTCCCATGAGTATATCAACGTTTCCAGCTCAATATCAGTCCTAGGTATAGATAAAAATATTTGTCTTATATGAATACATTTTAACAAAAATGTTATATATTAATGATCCTTGTAATTCAGAGGACTTGTTTATATGCAGAAGGAACAAAATAAATAAAAGAAGAAAATCAATTTGTTACAGAATTAATAAAAGTACCAAAATTTTAATATTATTTCAAAACCCCAGATATACCTTTCATATTTCACTTTAATAAACATAAAAATAAAAATGAATCAAAGTTAGGAGAGCATAAGTTCTGTCTTCCTATACAAATTTAAGCACAAAGCCTGTGCCACTTTATTTTCCTGAATTAGAAAACCCAATGTTCTATTTGTGTCAATAGAAAAAAATTAAAACTTGTATCGTATTCTTTATTTGACTGACAGGCATTTTGAAAGCTTGGCTAATTACTGTCTAGCCTGTGATCCTTTATTTTATCTTACTTTGTTTTAAAATTTTTGTTAAGATCCTCCTTTTTAAAAATGGCATACCCAAGTGATTAGCTGATGCGGTACGTTGCAGAAGAGACAGAGGACTTCAATTATGCTAATAACATTCTTCTAAAATTTAATTATGAGTTCAAGGATTATCTATTGAGAATCGCTTGATTTTATTGTTCATCTATTTATTTAAAAATGCTTTTGCTTTATACTGTGAGAGTAGGAGAAAATATGATTGAAAAATATTATAAGACAAACATTTACAAGGACTATGGTATGAGAAAAGGGGAAAGTTGGTGAAAAGAAACCGAATTAGTCCAGTGTCCTGGTCAGCTATCAGTTGCTGTAACTTAGAGCTGTGTACAAGGTAGCTTACAAGGCAGAGAAGTTTGCTGAGGTCGTGATTCTGCGGGCCGAGGACAGTGCAAGCATGCAGCCAGCACCTAGTAAGGACCTTTCTTCTGCATCCTGCCATAGCGAGCAGCATCACACGACCAGGCAGAATTGGGCCAGCGCTGGTGTCTCTTCCCTATCTGACAAAGTCGTTAGTGTCCTTCGTGGTCCTGTCAGTGAGTTCAAAGTGAGCATCTATAGGTAATTTGGAGTAAAAATATGTTGCAAACTATTTGGGTTTTACAAAAATGTATTAAAATAGAAACTTCAGTGTAGTTTCTCTTTCTCAGTATTCACATCCTGTCACCCACTCTTACAACTAATGAAAATACCTACCAAGAAGGCTCAAGTCAATAACTTCTGACATTGCCATTCTTATGGAAAACCCACTATTATTATGACTGGACTGTTTTGTAATATTTTGCAGAATTCACACACCTGTGATATTTAAATAACAAAACTAAACAAGAAAAGGGGATACAAATGAACAAGCATTTTGTATCTGCATATTCAAAATAGGATATACAGCTACATTCTCTTAATTCAGTGAATAGAAAGATTTGTTCTAATAGTGTTTTTAAACAGGATATCATGTATGCATCTTGTACAATGAATAACCACTATGACAACAATATGCAGTGTATTAATTATTGACACTGCACTACTAATTTGATTTGAAACTGTCTCATTGCTATTTGTTTCTCAATAAAATTATGGGAGGGGAAGATAGCTGTCTTTATTTTTAAAACGCTGCCATCTAGTGGCAAGTTTGAAATATCACATCCGGAAGTCAGATTGTATCTTCCAGACTTTTTCGCCAAATTGTTCCATTTGAATAATTGATACTTTCTGCTATCCACATGGAAAGAACATGCATTAGAACACCTTGTGGGAGCCACAAGTGAGGTTTTAGATGCGAAGTCACTGCTGTGGCCGTTGGAAGGGAAGCCTTGGGGTTTCTTCAAAGCGCCATTCTTTGTAAATAATTGATAGTAAAATAAAAGTATGGTTCTTTCTATGTCTTGAGTTTTCAAAGAAGAATTTTATAAAAATACTATGAAAAGGTGAGTCTGAAAAATCACGTCTTCCAGTCATTGCTCTAATTATAGAGGTTCATGGAGAGACGGTGGATTTCAAGTTCAGAACAAATCTAAATTGTATTCCCAAATGGAAGCCCCATGTTGTAAATGTACCTTAAAATAGCAAGTGACAAACGTACCTACGTGACAATTGAGCCTAAACATTTATCTGCAAATCCGGCTTTTAATAACCCCTACATATTAATATAGAAAAACCATAACTCACAAATTATATTAGCAAACAGAAACCACCTTGTTTATATGACTTGCACAGCTCAACTTTTGGTAAGGAACAAAGTGCAAATCCACCTTTCTGCAAAATAGGCTATGGAATTTTGATTTAAACATTTTGCATGAACCACTAAATCTAGTTATAATGAATACAGTATTCAATTATTTGAAATTTTAAAATATTGTCTGCTCTGTGTAAACTATGGTAATAGAGTAGCAGTCTGGACATCTCTCTGTAAGTGCATGTGCTGTGGTAATGACTTAGTTCTACTATTGTGACACAAAGGTTCCATACGCAACATTTTAAAAAATGGCACCAATACTGGTTGCATCATGATATGATTTTATTTATACAAATAGGTCATAATTTGCATCTTTCTGCTGTAAGGAAATACCTGTAAAAGACGTGCTGGGTTATTTGTTCTTAAGAAGTGTTACAAAAATTCTGAACTTGAGTTTCCATCAAAACACTACTTCGGTTAACAGATGTGTTCCCCAGATATTAAAAGGAATCTAAAGTTTGGGACATGTAGTTATTAAATGAGCAGCTGGGAAACTGCTAATGAATCCAGAGGCAAAATATTTTGCAAGCTTCTAACAACCTTTTTTAAAAATCAACTTTTTAAATTTTTAACTTGATATTCATGGGAAAAATCAGTCTCATGTGGAAAGGATTCCTACATCTTCTAGATAAAAGAATGTAATGTTTTGATCTAGAGAACGTTAGGAATTAAATCATAAAGTTATTTTTTGGGTATGGTTAATATTTATTCATTATTCCAGTGTTTGTCTTAGATTTTAATGAAAACCAAAGCTGTTTGGCTTTCTATAACAGAATGAGTTCAATTAGGAAGACACACAAAGTAGTTGAAACCATGTGACAAGCAAATCCCTAAGAATGGTATTAGATCCCAAGCACTGGTCAGTACCTGCACTCAATATATAGAGAACACTATATGAGTAAAATTAACCGTAACATACTCTCCCAAGTTCTGTAATAGCCAAACATACTGAGCGTTTTTTCATGGACTTATTGGTCATTGAAAAGAACAATAAACTAGTATTGACAAAATGACCATTTTAGTAAAAATGATATTTAGAATTAATGTGCTTCCAATCAAAATAACATCAGTATTTTATAAGGAGCTAGAAAAAAACTAAATTTATGTGAATCCAGAAGAGAGCCAGATTAGGCAAAGCAATTAGGGCAAGAAAGAGGGCAATAGTCTCAGACTCCAAGCTGCCCTAAGCTACCATAATGAAACATTAGAGTGGTAGCGAAACATCCCAACATGTTGACAAATGGACTAGAAATGTGAACGCAGAAATAACCCAAAGAATCCTCAGATACTAAAGCTTTGACAAAGAGATCAGCAACATGTGCTAGAGGAAAGACTTGAAAAGTGCTGTGGGAAAGACTAGTTATCCATGTATAAAAAAAATGAATTTAAATCCATGTCTTCACTAAAATGAAACCAAAATAGATCAAATAACTATGCATAAAAATCAAAACGCTGGGTTGACCTGATGGCTCAGTGGACTATGTGCCTGCTTAGGCAGGTGCAGGGACTGGGGCTCAATTCTCAGTGTGCCATACTGGCCCTGCCACCGGGGCACCCTGAGACAGCAACTGAGGCTGCGCATGGTGGCATGCACCTGTATGGGGTGACTGAACACAGGAGGTCATTAAGAGTCAGATCTGTGTAGAGAGACTCTGCAGACCCTGTACTAAATGCATTTTTTTAAAAAATCAAAACACTGAAATTGAGGGGAAAAGAACAATATTGTTACAACTCTTGAAATCATAGGCATAGACAAGGACTTAAGGTACAGAAGTCCATTTATATCACATATAACACGAAGAATCAACAAATACAAATCTCATCAAATTGCAAAGCTTCTCCCTGCAAAGTAAGCAGCCAACGTAGTGAAAAGATATCCTATAGACAATAAGAAAACTTATCTATCCTATTCCTCAAAAGAACTAATATCCAGAAAAATATAAAGAAATAAATGGCCCCATTGGCCAGATGGCTCAGAGGATTAAAGAGCCTACAAACAGGCACAGCAGCCAGGGTTTGATCCCCCAGCCTGCTGTGCCGGCCCCGCCCCAGGGGTGCACTGAGTTTGCAATTGAGACTGGGAGTAGTAGCGTGCCCTTGTAATCCCAGCTCTTGGGAGGCTGTAAACAGGCGGGTCACTACAAATCCAGTTTAGTAGTGACACCCTGAATACCCTATAGGCCCTTCCCTAAAATACAGAAGAAAAAAGAAGATAGAAATAAATGGTCATTTCTCAATGAACAATGTAAATGAATAGATCCTTCTCAGAAGAAATAGTACTTTTTTTATTTTGGGGAAATCTCAACATCTGACATGATAAAGATCAGTTGGATCTTTATACCTATCTCTTCATTCTTTTTTATTTTAAAGAAAATAGAAAAATAATCAATAAGATATTATAAATGATATACAATTTCAAAAAGTAGATGAAAGGTATTTAACACATTTTAGTTGTTATATGGCACATTGCTGTCTTCAGTGTAGTTGTTCAGATTCTCACATAGATCTGTTCTCTTTCTTACTATTGGTACAACATGAAAAAGAACAAACAGTATTTATCAGATACATCGTTCAACAAGTCAGAATTAATTTCAATAGACTTTCTAGTTAGTTATGGACATGTATGGATATTTCACTAGTACTTGACAAGTGATAACTTCTTCAGAGTTGTGACATGGAATTTAAAATTAATTCAATAACTTCTCTACCTTAGTAAGTTAAAAGTCATTGAGTGTATAGATCTTTGATCAAGCATGTATCATTTGGAAACTATGGGCTCATAAAATTATGTGTATTTCCCAAATACTGATATATTTAAATATAAAACTAAAATAAATATTTTAAATTAATTATTATTTTTACTAACCTCACCAGCAGTATCTCTTTCTAATGGAAAGATCCAAATTTTTGTTTGTTTTGAAAAGTTTATGTTATCATTGGGAGACAAGATTGAAGGCTTATTTCCTTAAAGTGATAGTCTATTTTCAGAAGAATATCTGTGAAATACCTAATGTGAATTACAGTTGTTTATCAGTTTCTCTTTAATGGTGTTCTATTAAATCAAAGTGGCTAGTTCAGTTTGAAACTCGAGTGTTTTGAGATCATTTTGTGTCAGAAGGTGGTCAACTGTATGACATGTACTTTCCACTTTAAATACTAAAATAAGACAACTAAATAATTTTTCTAACTAAAAATTATTGATCTTTTGTACACCCTTAACAAGGAGATCTACAAAAGAACACCCTTCTCCTCAGTGAATGTCACAGACAAAAGCCAGGACTCCTGGCACAGTTTGGTGTCAGCACTTTATTTCCTGTAAAGCTACTAACAGTTTTCATTATCAGTGCAAATGTCAGTCTAGTGAAGAATGAAGACCATGTCTCATTACTATAAAAATTATTCCAATCTGCCAGCTTTCTGAAAGGATTTAGAAGCTGGAAATTGTATAACGTGAAATACTGCATCAAAAGACCAACGATTGCAGGGCAGCATGTGGGAAAGATCTTGTCAAAGACATTTATACTTACCCCTTCTAATTATTAAGTGAATTAAACATTTGTCATGTTCTTCCTTAGGGTTGTTTTGTTGGCTTTGATCTAGCACATGCAGCTGGAAATGTTGAACTTCACTTACATGACTGGGGAGTTGATTTTGCCTGCTGGTGTTCCTACAAGGTAAAAATGAGATAACATATTTACATGCTTTCATTTCACATTTATATTAATCTGAAAAAAAATGAATATGTGGAGCAATTTTAAGGATTTGCAAAGCTAGCCAAATAGCTTAGCGGATTAGAGCACCTGCAAGCAGGCACAGGAGCCAGGGGTTCCATCCCCAGGCCTGCCATGCCGGCCCACTCCCAAGGCATGTTGAGATGGCAGTTGAGACTGGGTATGGTGACACATGACGGTGATCTCAACTCTTGGGAGGCTGCAAACAGGAGAATTACTAAGAGTCTGATCTACATATTGAGACCCTGAACACTCTGTAGATCTTTCTCTAAAAATACAGAAAAAAAAAAGACCCTTAGGGTTTTGATTAACTTGGGAAATTTCTACGTGTGTAACCATAATTCTTAGGAACTCATATTGGTATTGATGTTTGAAGACAATTTACTTGATTAAGAGGATGAAAATAAAACCAGTTATAATGTATGTGCTTTAAATATGTATTCACAGTTATTTCAACGTTTTATGAGAAATTAAATATAAAAGTGTTTAATTCAATTAGACTTCAGTGCAACTTCTGCCTATTAGGTAGGGCAAAAATTGGCCAAAACAATCATAGACATGCATTCTTCAGCCTACTAATACTTTTTTTTTTTTCACTTGTTTTTATTTGAAGAAAATGATGGGAGATTCTGTTGTATTATGTAATTTTAAACAGTTACATGTTTTGAACCGGTCAGTATTTGCAGTTTTATTATTAAAATGTCAAACTATTATATTGTTTATTTTTGTGATATAGACAGAAACAACTCTACAATGTAATTTATTTTTAATTCAGTACTTAAATTCAGGAGCAGGAGGTATTGCTGGTGCCTTCATACATGAAAGACATGCCAATACAGTGAAACCCACGTGAGTACCATTTTCATATTCTCCTTTAGTGATGAACCAGTTCACATGCATCCATAATATGTTAAACTTACACAAGTTTCTTAAAATTCTATTTGATAGGAATCTGGATTATGTTATAATTCTTTTACTACTCTATTAAAAATGATATGCATTATGAGAAATAATTGCTTTTTGCAGAGTTCAAATGGTTGAACAAGAAATTTATTCAAAAAATGGTAACTTCAATGGTAAAAACGAGTCACTCCAATCATGTGTAGCAGATAGTTTAATGCAAAAGGCCACTTGATTTTTTTCAAAAATTAGATTTTTCAGATTCCTTACCTGATGGATAAATCAAAGACAACCAGAGCTGTGCCTAATAGAACCTTAAATGTGGCATGTTATTATTAAAATTACACCTAACTTTAAGGCAATAAATGCTACATGATTGCTTGTAGGAAATATCTTCTGTCCTAAAAGACTTTATAATCCATGAAATCTGAAGAAGCTGAACACTGAACAACAGATTGACTACATAAAAAGTAATACTTTTCTATTTTATATAACTCTCTTGCAGTTTTAAAGCAAGTGTAAATGCAAATGTAATGCACCAACACATTTATACAATTTTATTTTACTGGAGAACTCATCAGTTTTCCTTTTGCTTTTATCTGATGTGGAAGAAAAAAGAAATAATATGCTGCAAAATTCCATTTATAGTTGTATTGGACTGTGTATGATGAAGGGACCTCGTAGACCCCCAGTTGATAATATAATACTATTAATTCAATTTCTGACATTTGCCTTAAATATGTTGCAGTGTGGTCATTCAAGCTCTTTCTATGTCCCAATAACTTGGAGAAGAATATGAAGCATATATTGTGAGAATATTATGCATATACTAAAAGTATTCTTTTTGAACAAAGCTCTCCAATAACATCATTCTTCATTTACTTAATCACAAAGGATGATTTTTTTCTTTTTTTGAGTATCGGGGATCGAACTCAGGACCTTGTGCTTGTCAGGCAAGCACCTATTCTACTGAGCTATCTCCCCAGCCACACAATAATACACTAGAATGTAGTGTATTATGTCAACAATAGGGCGGGCCAGTGATGTTACTGAGCAATCTACACATTCTAGAGAAAGGAAGGAGCAGCAAATAAGGTCAGAACTGAGCTTGAGTTTGCACTTCAGATTTTTTCTCACCCTGGATGATGAAAAGGTGACTCAATGCAGCTGGAGAATGTGTGAACTTCATTTTGTGGAATCCCCAAATCTTGCTGATGTTTAAGTATATGTTGAGAAATATCAGCTAGGCAGGCCATTCTCGCATCTCTGCCCAGTCGCTGGCTGGTTTACAATCTCGACAATGTTTCTTTCATTTGAGACAGCTGTGTAGTTCAGGCTGGTCTTGAACTTACTATCTAGCCCAAGCTGAACTTGAGCTACCAAAGATTCTCCTGCCTCAGCTTCTCAAGAATGTATCTGATCTCTCAGTATTCTATCGATTTATAGCTATATCATAAGCAAATTTTGTGACAATAAGAGATTATGCATATGGCTGCTTAAGCAGTTTGTGATCAATACATGCAGGGCTGCATAAAGTACATATCCAACGCCAGAATGTGGTACACCTCGGCAATTCCAGTACTCTGGGAGCCTGCAGAAGGAGAATCATAAGTTCAAATCCACCGTCAGCAAATACGAAAGAGCCACAGTTGCATGGGATTCAATCCCTAGGTCTCTAGTACCTCAAAGAGAGAGAGAGAGAGAGAGAGAGAGAGAGAGAGAGAGAGAGAGAGAGAGAGAGAGATTGACAGACGGACAGATGGGCAAATGGACAGACAGACAGACATTCCAAAGTTTTAAAAAAATAAATGAAAATGATAGATGGCTTTTAAAAAATGTAATTGGAAGACTAGTACTTACACCAAAGTACTTTCTTAACTCACTGTGAATTTACCACTTAAACGTTCTCCTAATGGAGATCATTTTTCTCAAAAAGGAAAAGTAGCTCCAAGTTTATAGCTTGTGACCCTACAGGACAGTTTTGTCTATCACCAAGTCTATTTCAATAGAGCTTCAGCAGTGTAAATCTCCATTCCATGAATTCTCTCTGCTTTTGGGCTCATCTTACTGATTACATTTATTAATGAGTTAATTAAGATCATTGTGTGTGTGTGTGTGTGTGTGTGTGTGTGTGTGTGTGTGTGTGTGTGGTACTGGAGATTGAATTCAGGGTCTTGCGCTTGCCAGAGTGGCACTTATGCCTCTGAGCAACCTCCATGCCCTAAGTAAGGTCATTCTTGTGCATTCATTTTGTCTCTACATAAAAACCATGTTTGTAACATTTTTTCAAAATACAAAATACTGTCCTTGACATTTTTACTACTCGGCTTTAGAAATCACTCCTGACTGATGAAGGCCGTCATACAGGAGACCCGGGTTTTTCATTTTCTTGTTTGTTTCCTTGTGCTCTTAAGGGTTCTTTGAAGGCCATGTCAGACTGAAGAGTTCCACTGCTGTCACTTTCTCTCCTTTGTTACCCCTTCTGTGCCAGGTATCATTCATTGAATCTAATTTGCATTGATAATTGGATATGGTATACACCAGGAATGGTATACACCAGATTCGCATAGGAACAATAAGCTATTTTCACATAATATGCTTATTGTCCCAGATAGGAAAGCAAATCCTTTCTCAAAACTTCCATATATTCTATAATGTGTCATACTTCTTCCTTAATCTACAAATCAAGCATTACTTGAGGGAAGAGTGTGAGGATAAGCAAACAGAAGCTTAAAAAGCAAAAGTGCTGCACTGGATAACATTAGTTTAGATAGATAGATAGATAGATAGATAGATAGATAGATAGATAGATAGATAGATAGATATTAAACAGACACAATTACTTTGAATATAAAAGGAAGAAAATTTTGTTGTGAATAATATTCATAATGTGTACATCTTATGCATTTGAACTCCACATGTTCCAGGATGAAGACTTTTATCAATTAAAAACTTTTATTTCAGTTCCAGGGTCTCCCAGACCAGCTGGCTAAGCATGTATTAAATCTTCCATCACCTACATGTTTTGACACTTTCTTAAGGAGGCTTGACTAGGAAGGAATTTTTTTTTGTTGTTAAAGTATTCAGTATTACAGCTGAGAAGCATATGGAGAATATCAAGCATAACGAAATAAATGAAACTGCTGGTACAGCACCAAGGGAAACCATTTGATTGCTTAAAAAAGGGTGACATCTAGTGGCTAAAAGGCTTATTGAAATAAATATCGTCCAAATAATCTTTTCCTGGTTCAATAACCCTTTAACAGCTACTTTGAAGTACATAGATTTAAATTATTTACTTTTTTCTGATATCATTTCACTACATGTTTTAATGCAGTAATTTCACAGCTAAAGACCTTCAGAAGGAGGAATAATAGGAAAAAGGTGGAACTGAATGTGAGGGGAGATCCAGGTGTAGTCAGACAGAAGGCTCCAAGTTTCATCACAGCCAGAGCAGGAGAGGCGTAATGGCACGGGGAGACCCACCCAGCACACAGTGGGCCCCAGGGTGAGCAGTTTAATCTCTTCTGTGTCATTTTGAGCTACTCCTTGATCTGGCATCTCCACTAACAACTGATGAGCTACGTCTGTTCCAAGAAATTTCAATACCGCTCATTTGGTTTCAATAGACATATTGGCTACCATTCAAAACTGGTGACCTAAGACTTTTTCCAAGAGCCCTTTACCCATAAAAAGTGTAAGTAAATTACAGGCCAGAGTCAGTCTGCTGTGTGAAACATCATAACTCAAGCTTTTCTTCTCAACTTAAATTTAACCATTGTCTACTCCACTGTCACCTTCTGTCATGGAAATGTCATGTTCTAAAGATAGTTTGTAGTTAAAGCTTTGATAAATGAGAACTGCTTAGGAGTTCTGCCACCACTTCATGGAAGATTTCAGGGCAGACTACAACGCTAATTGTAGCCACGATATGCAAAAGAAATTATTTTCCATTATATGAATTTGACTGTCAGAAATATATAATTAAGAAAAAAATCTTGAATTTCTTTTAATGTCACAATGCTGACATTTCCAGTCCATATTTTGGGTGCAATATTTACATTTTGATTTTAAAGAGTTGAAAGATATCTCAATTCCATGAAAGATTCATCTCTAACACCTCATTTACTGCAATTTGATAAATTGCCTCTATCTTTTCTTGCTTTCTTTTTACTTTTTTAACATATATATTCTTCTCTGAAAATACAATTAGGTCATATGAGCAATCTTTATTGCTCATATCACTTTATTTCTCCTATCACTTTATTTAATATTTGTTTATTTAAGGTATCACTCTTCAACTCTACTTAGTAAAATTACATGCTCTAAAAACCAGATATTCCTCACTGTCCATACTGGAATAACAAACTTCTTAATACCATGCTATATTAGATCTCTTGAAACATTCATTTTTCTCTGGTATTCTTTGAATAGCCAACAAGGAAGCCTAATGAAAATTTTGATGGAAACGCTCTAATTTTAAAGTCTTTCCAACACATAACCACCCTCAGGTAGAGTTATCTGATTTAAAATTTTAAACAGAAAAGTAGTATTTTTCAAGCTTTGTCTGCCATGGGCAATTTTCTGGCTAAAGGCAAAGCTGAAGAGGCTGCTTGATTTCCATGCACTGTTGTTAAGGCAAACTTCAGAGCTCAGAAAGAAGATTCCTATTTGGCAACTACAACAACAAAAATACATTAAAGCATTTCCTGGGAAATTCTAAAAATGAAAATATACATTAAGAATCTTTGAATGAGAGACTAAAAACTTGTAAGCTCACCTGCAAGTGCTATTAAAGTTATTCGGGGAGATCATTAGTGTGAGTGTGTCCTAGGGAAGGTGGATTAGGCACAGTTCAGCCCAGTGCACTGCTCCTGCTTTCATACATGGCATCTGTTTGTAGCTTTGTATCATGCTGTGATGCATGACTGCTTTCATGGTAGATTGTTGTGCATGTGCGTGGCCAGTCTTCACTTTTCAGTACCCTTCCTGCATCTTTTGGTCTCCTTCCGAATTTCAAAAGCCCTAGCTCCATTTCTTTTCATCTATATTTAATTTTGTTTTTTCTTCATATCCTGAGGTTCTCATATAAGAGAACTCATGCCATATTTCAGCTCATCATCTGATATACTTCTCTTAACTCTGTGGTTTTACAGTGTGTTCATTTTCTTATAAGTGACTCGAATTAATCCTTCTCTACGGAAGTACTCCATTGTGTGTATAAGTAGCATTCTTTATCCATTAATCTTTTGAAAGGCATAGAGGCTGCTTCTCTAATGTAACTACTGTGAGTTGCAATGCTATAAACATGGATATGCATCACATTACTTGATCCCTTTAACTCTTTTGGTAAGATATCTAGTAGAGTAATATCTGGTTCAAGTGGAATTTCTAGTTTAAGTTTTTGAGGAATTTCTTGCCCAAATGTTCTCAGTAAAATAAGCCTCTCTGTAGTTTCTTAGTCATCCCTTCTGACTATTTATAAATCCCTGTTGAGTGCCTGGATGAAGTGTCCTTGTGTAAAATCTGAGAGAACAAGGGTTGCAGGTGGCAGTGAGTGGCAGGATAGTTGGACTAGCAAGGCACCAATGCGTGCAAGTAAGACAGACTGGTGTCAACTCAGTTTCTCAGTGAGTATTTTTGCAGAGTCCTCAGTTAAACTATGTTTAGGCTTCTCATACAGTGAGGCTTCCAGAGACATTTCTCTACTAATGTAGAAAATTAGTCTACTAGATGTTTCTCTACTAAGCCAGCCTTTGGAGTAGGACGTTTAGTCCTAACATGGATGATTTCTTAGTTACTACTTCTAATTGGTCACGAAGTCATATTGTCAGATCTTGACGTCTTTCATGTTAGCCTGCTACACTAAGCTTCTGCAATATTCTTCTCTGTTTCTTCTGCTCCCCTTGGAGTAATTGGTCTTTTCTATTTTTTTTTTTTTTTTTTTTTTTTTTTTTTTTTTTTTTTTTT